>LUCM01007949.1:105936-206920 GCA_008360955.1 Fasciolopsis buskii
CCTTTGTTGCATTCAAACAATATAACTTGCAGTGTAGGACTGGAATGCAACCACAGAAAAATCTTTGCGAACAATTACCTAGCTTTGAATTAAAGCCCCCTGCTCGGAATACCACATCGCCTCTTGTTATCCTGTGAGCGTAAACCACATTGCATTGTATGTTTGCTTTCCGTTTTCCATGTCTTCATTGTGCCTTCCTGGCCTAATTTTAATGTTATCTTGCGCATGACTCTCGTATGTCGAGAGATATACAAAAAGAAACAAGCCTCCCAAATCACTAGAGGTCGCTTTCACCCCCTGTCTCTTCGATTCACATAGTCCGTATTTCCATGTGCATCATCTATGTAAAAAATTGATCTTGCCTTGCGCATGCATCTCGCAATCGAGAAAATATACATTATCATTATCCCTTGCCATATGTGATTCGCAAATGAGCATGCCATTCGTCTGCACGCACCCTCTTATCTTGACGCTTTCTGAAGTGGGCAAGGCTTTGACATAATCCTTCGCTCCCCTGCTAAATTTTAAGGTGCCACAAATGGGTCTTTTTGGTGGATCAAATCCATAATCAACCGTCATGGCTTCAAAAACCCGCCCTCTATCTACGATAAAATCCACTGCCTGATATCTCCCATTATCACGTGACCGATGTGCACTAGCGGGATCTACGTGAAATCGGTCGTTAATAAGCGCCCCTCAAAACTACACCTTCGAGCAATCCGCCCTGCCAGCCTTTTCTTTACTTACGCCACTCAACTTCCTGTCCAAGCTCTTCACCGCAAAAATGTTATTAATTTCTCTGAGACTAAATCCGCTGATGGCATTGACACCCCTCATCCACGTATGCACACTGCGAACTCGGTAAAGCTAGGATTTTGCCTTCATTGGCTGAAACCAGTGTCGGCGTAACCAGAAGAAATTCGCTCCTTTTTGCCTGTCCAACCACCCCGCATGCAAGCTCATCTAAATTTTCTATCTGTAGCACACCAAGCTAAGAGCTCCGTCGGTATGACCACGCAGGTACTCGCCGCCCCACGGATGCTTTATCATGCCAGTCACCTCAGCTACCCCATCCCAGTAAGGCCCTCAAGTATGTTCTCGTCCTTCTGTCAAACGACAGCATGGCACCTGGCCTGAATCAATTAGATCCCGCACAAAGCGCATGCCACTCACTGATTCAATTAACCGCACAACCCCGCACATCAATAGCCATCCTGCTAATCCAGTAGGCCAAACGCTCTGCATACCTTGACTGCCTGGCACCCTCGGCACGCCCAACTGGAGTAAGCCATCTTGGTATGAGCTCTGCCAAGCCGAAGGGTACACAAACATACGGCGGCCAACTAACTGCAGCCTACAGTCACGAGTTGATTGGCCCACTGTATTCATGCCTCTACCCTCTTTCGGTAAAAGAAGTTGCTACCTTCCAGTATGAGACCAATGCCCATCCATATTCAGCATCTCCCGCTTATCCTCCCCACCACGACCCACTTACTAGTCAACTTTATTTAGTTGCATTCCTCCACTCCAATGCCCCTTTCTTATTACTGCACGCCCAAATCCTAACCCAACTGCCAGTATCCTCATCCCTATGCACGATTTAGCTCTGGATCCCATCAGGCTACCTGGAAAACTCTAAATAACTGTAGTTCGCCCTTTGATCTGTCCGCGATAAACCCTCTTTACCCATGCATGAAGACCAAATTGTGTCTTCCTGTATGCCGAATCCTTGGGACAAAATCCCTGACGCTCTGCGAGCCCTTGATTAGTCTGGCTTCTTTTTATCGCCTGAGGCGCAGAATACGGCGGACGATCTGTACGCAAAACGTTATTTGATCATTAATGATCTACCCACACCGATCATTCAACATAAACCCAAAAGCACTGCTAAGGTTTTTCAGCTCCAGATGAAAATTCTGAAGGCTCAGAAAATCTTTAATAAACCACGAGACCTTCTGCAAAAAAAGTTTCTTATCGAATCTGAACCACGGTTCAAAAGGCGGAAAATGTCAGTTATTTGATGGATTAACCCAGTTCGGAAGGCTTTCCACGTTTTCATAGCTCGTTAGCGGCCCAATTTGTGGGTCAATCCGACATTCATCATATTCAACAGCTTACGCTTAGGGTCCCCTGGTATTCATTGTGGGAGCATTTATTACATATTTCTCCTCTACTCTCATTAATAACAATCCATCAACTTCTGAAACCAAATCCATGCTGAATTCCGTTGGATTATCCTCCATTTTATTCAACGCTGCTGGCATCTTGCGAGCGAGGAAATGTGTCGAACCATTCTACCGGTCCCATTTTCACCGCTGTTCCACATCTTCCGCTGCTGTTTCTAGATCTCATCTCGCTTTCCATGATTGGCACTAATTTCCCGTCACAATAGAGGACCTCGATTATTGCTTGACCCCAAGAACGTTTGCCTTATTAAACACACTCAATTTCTATCAAGCTTATCAACCCTTCCCAACACAGCTTCCTGAGGGGCGATCTTGCCTCACCTGTCAGTTTGATTTATTAAACCTGGTAACCCGTAGTTCTGACTCCCACCGATGGATGCTCATAATCTTTCTAGACGAGTCAAAAGCGTTTGACCGCGTTTCCCACTCCCGAATCCCGGCCTTAATCGGGACTTATGGAATAAGAAATCCCCTCTTATCTTGGCTATCATCCTACTTTTCCGATTGCTCTCAGGTAGTCAATATTAACGGTTATTTTTCCCAGTCCTCTGCTATTACCAGTGGGGTCATTCAGGGAGCCTTCTAGGTCCCCTCCTGTTCCTGCTATACATTAATGTTATCTTTATATTTATTCGTCATGACACGCCATTCCTGTTTGTCGATGACATTAAAATAGTCTACTCTTTTGAGGCTGCTTCATTTAGCTCCACTCTTGCACTTATCAATGAAGATCTAGAGTCTCTTGATAACTGGTGTTCCAAGTGGCTTATGAAGTTCTCTGCTGACAAAAGCTCTCTGATAACACATAAATGCCATGTTCCTCCGGGCGCCCTCTCCATAAACGGCATGCCAATCCTTGTATCACACATAGTTAAGGACTTAGGGTTGCAATAATCCTGCTCTTTCAAATTCCACGAGCAGGCCCACTATCAGACCGCTATAGCTAAGAGAACCACCACAATGATCTTAAGGCCATTCAGCAGATATATCAACTTCAAGTCCCATGTAAGGTCCCACCTCGAGTACCGCCCGATTATCTTTACGCATATGCGTAAAGTCGATCGAATTGCGATCGAGAATGTGCAGCGTGCATTCATCAGAAATCTCCTAGGTCCCTCATTTAGCTTAAACTACAGGGCCAGATGCGAGCTGCTTGGACTTGAACCATTGTGGCTTCGTCGAGTCAAATTAAACATTACATTTCTCTTTAATCTTTGCCATAGTAATGTCCACTCTACTACAAACGTCACACGCGACGCCGATCGTCCCCCATATCCAATTCGTAGTAGATAATACTCGTTAAGAATACCCCTGACTCGACTATCGATCAGGGCTAAATTCTTCACAGTTGCCTACTCTAAATTGTGGAACAAACTCCCTAATTCCCTGCGGTCGTGCCCAAATTTAGCCCAGTTCAAAGCCCATCTGGCAAAGCTACTGGATGTCTAGTTTTTAATTAACCTGACACGAGCTAACATTGGACTAGACGAGGCTTACGAACATGGGATAGAATTTTAGTTTGTGACCGATTCTTTGCTGAGATCACCATCAGGGATTCGGCTTCACCTCTAACTTCTTCACTTTATCACACGTCCCCACTAATGTACTTTTTGACCTCCCTTGTAGTGATGTACCCTCTTCACCAATGGCCTGAGCAACTAACTCTCAAAATTCTCCCAATGTGGGTAGACGAAAATGTCAGCGTACTTATTGTAGGATCCATGCTCTGATCACATCCTGTGATTTTAAACACCAGCCTGTGTACCTCTCGCTCTTCTTGCCATCTTATCCTCTTCACTGACTTGGCGGAGCTGAGTAGGTCGTTCTTGGCAGCCCCTAACATTTATCTACGCCTAAAACTGCTACCGTTGCTCATTCTAGAATAGATGCACTATGGTGTAGGTATGTTGTCGCGATCCAATAATCACCATAACCCCAAGCTGGCACCCAAGCCAGACTACTTCTCTCTTGCTTTTCAGATGTCGCAACCGCAGCAGACGTTCTGCTAACGCTTCTGTCCTCGTATTGGCGATTCTTAATCTGATACTGTATCATTCCTGTTTTGGCACGGTGAACGGTAACTACGCGGATTGTCGCACTGAATGTCTCAACTCGCATTTCTGAGATCGATTAAAACCGCGATTGCTGCTGTCTCCGGAACGACTTACGCGCCTCATATCCCCCACCCGTACTGCTGACTAAGATCCAAAGCTGCGACGACAGAGATAACAGCATAGAGGACATCCTTGGCTAGTTCAAGGAATGTTTTTGCGCAAAATTCCTCTTATTCGACGCACCTCCCGGTAGAGCTTACTACCATTCGCGTGTAAATACAAACACCATTCTTTGGAGTTCCACATCCGAAGCTTCTTAAATTTCCTTCAGACAGTTTCAGACAATCTTTCAGCGTTTTCGGTCGATTTTGTTTTCAAATACGTGTCTTATCCACGTTGCATGAAGTTGCGCCTGGTTTTCACTAATTCCATTCAACTATCTTATTAACACTGCTTCTCCTCTCTCCAGCACAAGGATTCCTTTCATCACGTAAAGCCCCTGTCGTTTGGTTACTCTGGCCATATCTCGAGATCCGCCGTTGAGCTCCGACCAAGTTTAGCGCCGGCAACGTGCACATTTGGTGCAACTAAACACGAAATGACTCGTAACCAGCTGCCCACAAACAGTCCCAGGAAACTCTGCTTGGTTTGTAAAATTGTTTTTCTAGTTTTCGGTTGTCACTGGCATACGTGTGCTTTCCCCATTGCGTTGCAGCATCTCATATCACTCTCCAGTGCGCTTTTCTAGTTAGTGAAGTTTGCACTAATCCTGCTTTCTCTCGTGATTTCCGTTAATCGCATTTCCTACGCATCATCCTTGTAAAAAATTGATTTTGCCTTGCGCATGCTTCTCGAGAATCGAGAAATACACAACATTATCATTATCGTATCATGAGCCAGTCAAATACGATGACCGCGCCTGTCTTGACGTTCGCCGCCACTCTCTCATTGAATTTTGCCCTCAAAACACGAATTTTTAGTGCGCATAAACAACTTGTTCTTCGCACAGGGCCACTTGTGTTTTCCCTTTGGAAGACGTATTTAATCTTCAAAAACTGTTCATTTTGTTCCCATCTGCTAACCACCTTCTTTTTTGAAACTGTAGTACATTTGCAGCACTCGATCGCGAAACCAAGCGTGCGCCTCCAACTGTTCAGAAACACCTCTCTAATTAATGAAAATTGCTTCATTCATTAGGGGAAACCCATGAGAGTTCAAACTGAGAGGGCAATAGACAGAAATCAAGATCATCTCCAGCTGTTACAATTTATTGCTAATCCATGCAGATGCATCCATATTGTGGAAAGTAAAGTGGTAGAGATTTGTAGTCCTGAAATGGCCTTCGATGTGCAATATGCGTCCGCCCCACTTGGTTAAATCCTTTTTCGAAGAAGTATGATGAACAGTAAACTGCAATTTTGCCAAAGAAAAAGGGCTGTTACCCAAATGTCACCTATTAGAATGATGTTCTGATGTCATTCTTAGACCATTATATCTGCGGCGAGTAGCATGATCTGTGTGTAGAGAGAAGGATACATAATTACATAAATGTTTGTTTGGGAACCTAGCATGCTCATGTATAAGCTGAAGTGTGCCTGAGAAGAGGGCAATAACTTGCCACGGAGTTAGTCGTAATAGGTTCCTGGTTGGCGCACCGCACTAAAAACGAGAAATTCGGCAAAGTCGAAAATTGGTTGAAGGAAAAAACAGGCCGGACACAGGAGGGGTGAAAAAGAAACATTATGAGGTTAAACGTTTTCTGAATAAATACAGCATCATCATGATTTGGGTAGTTTTCCCATGCTCCACTACCGCAGTGCCATGCAGGATGGGCCCAAGTAACATCTATGGGGCCAGGAATCGGAGGAAATACTCTTCCCTGTTACCACGGAATAATTGTTACTGGAAATTTGCCCTGTATGAATTCCTCTGAAATTGATAAATCCGGTCACTAAAATGGAATTAAGGAGAGCATTGAGGAGACAATTGAATATCATAGGTTGCACGTGGGGTGGAAAAGCCTTGACTCAAGATACTAGCCTAGTGATGCCGAGGGCCCTTGGATAAAAATCAGTGGGATTCTGGATGGATTATGCTAGGCCTTGAATATCTTGAGGATTGTTTAGCCGTGGAACCCAAGGTTATCTTGGTCAGTATGTGGCGTGGAACCCTCAAGAGGTTTCGAGGTTTGCCGACATTTGACTGCGAGCCCGAAAGGTTCCGTACAGCAGTTATTACTTTGTTTTGGTGAAAAGCCAGCTGACAGTTGAAATGTACAGAACTTTGGTGACCGACTGAATGAGAACTCAGGAATACTGTAGTCTTATGAGCTGTCGTCTTGCCGGAAGATGTTGACAGTTCACAATGCAGTGGAGCCTTATCAGCCTGGAGCCAAATGGATCTGAATAGTTCGGTACTGACCGTGTTCCTCTGTCTGCTATTAATGCTTGCTGCGATATTTTGTCGGGAAACTGAAACAAGGCATGGGGGCGAGGTTATCGCTGAGATCCTTTTCTAAATCTCTTGCGATGGCTCGGGAGGTGCAGCGCGTCAGCTGCCCGAAGGAACGTAGACCCAACCGAGATTCAGCCAATAAGCTCAAGAAGGTTGAATACAACTTGGATGGTTGCGTATCGAACCCGCCTCTGGGATTCTGTTTCTACAAAATCAACGAAAGTGCCTGTTACTTCAAGATTTGTCGGACAATGGACTACCGAGTACTTCATGAGGTAGGTTAGGAGGGTCACCATGGAGGATATGACCTGTGGAGGTCGACAGTTTGTTTCCAGTTTTGGTTGCCCTTCTGCTAGCTGCTTTTCGTCTGTCGCATTTAACGCCTTTCTGCGTACCGGATTTTCCGGCGTTCTTACGATAGAGTTGATGGCGGTTGAGCACTTCTATTTGTTCTGCTTTCTATCATACGCTGGATGGCTTTGAAGTGGCGTGGAAGCCATTTTTGGCGTATGCAGCAGGTAACCAACGCCCTTGATCACATGGACTATGGGAAGTATAGAGAGGGATCCGTTAAAACGTGAGGTGTGTTGGTTGCGTTTTTACTGAGCTGGGCAGAGTCGGTTCGAAAACAGCATCAAAGTATGTCGATTGTTTACCGTGCTTTCCTCAGCGTTTTAAATTAAGTTAACAGCTTGCGAAGGCAGAAGTCTAAAAAATAACCCTAGAAACAATGTAAATGGTGTGTATAGTAATGATGTTTAACCACTGGGTAAGCCCGTTGAGTTTCTGGCATATTCAGTAAATCCATTTCATTATGCTCAATGGTGTGTCGAGAAAGTATACTGCAAGAGTGCATGCCACAGAGTTCGAATTCCTCTCTGTTAATCCGACATGGGTTCTCGTTACAACAAATTGGCAAAAATGGGATACAGCTGGACTGGACACTACAATCAACGCTAGCGTTTAATGGTCACGGAAGACGTACAGGCATCTAGCTGTCCAGATCCTTAGCGTCTTAAGGAGATCTTTTGTGGGTGGGGTACCCCTTCGTCTATGCAAAATGAGTGGTCAGGTTCATCACATAATGACACCCTTGCGCATTTTTCGTGGTGCATGGAAAGATTCCAATCTACTGGAAAATGCTTGGCCCTAAGTGGGATCTGTTCCAAGAGACATTTACTGCACTTATTTGATCACGTTGTCCTCATACATCGAAATGCTGGAGGCGGCGGACAGTAGGACGTCGTTGGTTTAGACAAGAAGTGACAGGGGGTCATGAAAAATGATTTGGTGGACTCTACAAAAGATCTGGAAGGGTTTACAGTTGGCATTACCTGCCGTGATGGTAAAACTGCGGGCAGCACGAAAGCTATGTAGTAAGTTGAATAGAGGGCCTGTGACTCCATGCGCCTCAACCTTGTGCAGTACTGTAGCATGCAGAACTCTGTGGAAGTCACGCAAATTCTGTGAATACGAAGTGTTAAGCCAGTAGCTCGTCACAGAATTTTGAGAGTGTATCCATGACTTTTGGCATGTTAGTGATGTAGGACTTCTCTGGTTGGAAACCCTGCTCGGAAGGAGGAAGAATCTTGTTTCATTGCAGATGAGAAGGGGTGGACTGCTTGGGCAACTGATGGAAGATTTTGCTAGAGACAATGGCGGAAATAATTGGCCGATTGCTGGTGGGTGGAGGCCTGCTACCTATTTTGTAGATTGATGCTATGATTGTTTTCACTGCATTTAATCAGAAGCGCTACTGGCCTTCAAGGCCTAAGAGAGAAGTAGTTGGAGTGAAAAGATCAGTAGTGCCTCCTTTTAGAGTGTGCGGATCAAGTTGATCGTGTTCCATGGTGAAGTATCGGTTTAGCAAACGTGGCCCCGAAGAGCTACCCTTGCGTTAGCTGGCAGGCGACACATCGTAGTGTCCAACGAAAGTGGGTGACAGATACGGAAGGATAAGTTTTGTTCGGCGTTGAATGTGATGCTGAAGTGAGAGTCAAGGGTCTCAGAGACCAAGAAGGGAAGTTTATTGGGGATCCACCTGGGTTATTTAGGGATAAGGTTGATGGAATTGGCTTTTCCAGTCGTCTCATGCCCTGGTAAAGTTTGGTATTATATCGATCGCATCTGAGTATAGCCTGTCTTACGCTTCCGTAGAGGACGCACCCCGGTTACAAAAGAGGGCCAACCTCTGTTCGGTCTGAGCCAGATCTGCGGGCCTGAACTTAACATACAGCCGGGCTCCTTCATCTAATAAGAATTTTGTTGGTCGGGTAGGGAAGGATTTCTGCAACTGAGGATTTGGATCCTTGGAACAGCTTTCAGCCGTACGGATGAGGTTTCCGAGCCGAACGGCCATCTCCACAGCGGTTGTGCTTGGGACTGAGTGGCTTAGATATGGTTTCAGGAAGTTGATTGGGAACGGTGAATAGCTCTTTTAGAGGGCTGAACAAATGCGAGTGCGCTAGAGGTTGGTGGCAAGATGGTAAAATATTTAATGCCTTGAAGTACCTGTTCGCTTTGAACCTAGTGAAAGTAGGCAGGGGATTACACCAGCGATGTCCTACTCGTTAGTTATAGCCAAATTCAACGGGAATCGGTTTGGTCCCTGCAAAATATGGTGTACCGTTTTACGTTTTAAACCCATGGTTATTTGGGAGTAAGTTTTACCAAGGGCTTTCCATAGGCGGGCTAGGACAATGGGACTTGGACGGGCCAATGCTGGGCGATTTGAAGCGGACAGCGATTGGGAGAAAAATAAAGTTTTCCTGGCGCGCTGATGCACCAAGCTAATTCAGTAGCAGATTGTCTTATGTATTGGAATCGGAAGGTCTTTAGGTTGAAACGAAGAGCAGATTCGAGGAAAAAGGAGAACGGCCTTGCGGAAATAAGGTGGACATTTTTAAATCAAGAGGTTCCTAACCAATGAAGGGATGGCTGCCGCCGTAACATTTCGTGGCTCTTCTAGCCCAATTTCTGCCGAGTATTATCATATAACAGCTGAGAAAACGGAGAGCGATATTTCCGAGTTAATAATATCAACAAACGTCGGATTTCTGTGAATGCAATTAGACGGGATTCGTTATCAAGGAAAGCTATTCACTGGCCTAGTTGCACAGGCGCAGTTCTGCGGCAGAGCTGCCCGCTCAATGTGCACCGGTCAAAATGGGCAGGGCTGAAGATGAGTTTCTGACCTCAGGTTCTCTTCCTGCACCGGTGTGTGCACTATGTCGACCAATTGAGTGATGGCTGTCATGCCGGAGTAACTAAAGCTGCCTCAGTCCCGGGGGTTCTTCTGAGAGAGAGTAAGGAAAAGCCGTTGTGAAAACGGTGCATGTGCACCCGTGGATATTTGACTTGGTGACGGGCACTTAACAGCTTTCGGTGAGGCCCTTGTCGGTGTGAGATGGGGGCGACAGGTCTAACGGCGCGTAAATTGTCACCCTGTTAGGTATGATTGTCCTTACAACGGGAGAGTGTTCAACCGTCTGGGGTGAAAATAGCAACAAAATCAGAAAAATAAAGAGTTTGCTTTACTTTGCGGCCGCTGCGACTGCCTCGCATATACGCTACTTTTTGGTGCGATTGGTTGTGCTGTGGGTTTGGCCCCACCGGGTGTCTCCACAGGCGGCGCTGGTAATAGCTGGATTCGACAAGGTTGGCGAGCCTAGTGAGATGAAGGGAGTCCGTCGTTCAATCCGCATTCCACAGTGGCAGGTGTGATACCATCGACAGACATTGTGTCCTGTCCGCCAGAAACGTGAAAAATGGTTTTAAGACCTCCTACTAACACGCGAAGCGAACCGGCACACGGTGGTTCCAGTGATGGTCAAACACCATCAACGCGCACGAAGACATGAACTGAAGTGTTCAGCACATTTGGAATGTAGCCCGGATTGGCATGACGCGTTTCCATGTGTTGTGTGACACGTTCTGCAGAGTCACCGTAATTGAACTGCTTAGGTCTCGACGGAGCCACCAGCGCCCCGGGAAGCAGTGTGCAGCCGAACGCAAGCTCATTTGGTATGGTGCGCATTTTTTCCTTAAACATCTCCAAAGGATTACAAGTGCTAACTGTAGTATTCCACTCCAAAGCGGGTTTGCCCCGGTTTGCACAGCGGCTTTTGGTTGCCGGTGAAATCTTTCCACCACACCATTAGCTTGTGTGTGGAAGGCAGTCGTTAGGACATGCTTACACCCAAGTGTTCTAATCATATTTGAAAAAGCCCCGCCGAAATGTGAGCCTCGGTCGGTGGTCGCTATAAAGGGCAACTAAATATGCTTACCCCGCTTGGAAAAGAGTCCTTCGCGGCCGCTTCTGACGTAGAGTAGTGAATTAGTACGGTCTGTGGCCAGCGAGTAAAACGGTCTACACAGGTCAGTACTTAGAAGCATCCGTGAGACGGTAAAATGGCCTCACGAGATCAGCATGTACGTGGTGAAGAAGTATCGCGGGTTCGGGAACCGAGCCAATAGATTTTTGGTATGCCGATGGGCCTTTACTCTCTGGCATTAGAGGCAGGCGCGACACCACTGGGGCACGTCACATTTAACGTTGAACCACACGAAACTAGCCTCACCAAAGCAGTCACACCCGGTTGGCGAACTTGTGTAGCCCCAGAAGTGAGGGAAAACGGTGAGTTGCTGGAACCAGCGGCGCAGGACGAGCTCGCAAACAATCGTATTTTGCGGCGCTGTGATACGTATGATGGCTAAGTTTAAGCAAATGCCCCGTCGAAATTTTTTGATATCAGGAGCCCTCACTTGGACCCGTTCCATCGCATTGGAGTCCATGCTCGTTATTGGGGACAAAGGATGCTGGCATGTACGAGAAAGTGAATCAGCGGCGGAGCTTTCTGCCCCAGAGAAATGTCGTATGTCCACAGTGAACTGTAAAACAAAGTTTGAGCGACGGATCTCGTGTGGCGAGCATCAATAAGGGACTGAATGCCGCCCGTATATTAGCTGTTTGTGATCTGCAGACACCTCTAATGGGCCATTCTCTAATGTGCGCCTGAAGTGCTGGACAAATAGATAGATGGCGAGCAACGTGTTGTATCTAGACTCTACCGGCTGCATTTGCTTAGAAGAAAATGACAAAGGCTTCCGATAATCCTCGGTGTGCTGCTGAATTACAAATTCGATTGCAGTATTTGATGCGTTGGTTATCAGAAATATAGGTGCTGAAGGGTCAGGATATGTCAGCAGCGCTATTTTGGTGATAGCCTTCTTAATGAAAATGAACACCTGTTTAGCAGCCTCGGGGAACGCAAACTTAAGCTTGACTTCCCGCAGCAGGTCTCGCTATTACGGATAAAATGCCGATGGAAGTTAACCAGGCGGAACAGTTGTCGTAATTATCCGTAAGAATGAGGTTCTGGTCAGTACCGAGTAACAATGACCCAATCCGGCATTGCGGCTATACCTGAGGACGAGGTGATATGAGTTAATTTTGTAACAGCCATGTTTGCTAAGGCTGTTGGAAACAGCATGTAGTTGAGCGGAGTTTTGCTCATCCGAGTGGCCAGCAGCTAAGAAATCGTCTAGATAGGCAAACACGCTCTCTGAACCTCATGCGACCTTGTGCATAAAGCTTATGAAGGTTTGTGGCGCGTTGGTGAGCGCGAAGGGCATCCTCACGAACTCAAGCAATCTAAAAGGCCTGGACATCGCTGATTTTTGTCATCTCGGTCTTCTCTACGGAGATTTCTTTGTAATCTTGTACCAAACCTATAATGCTGAATCACGTGAAAGTAGAAAACGACGCGATGACGCCCTGTATACGGAGAATCAGTCACCTATCGGGAATGGTGACTCTGTTAGGTGTTCTGTAGTTTCCTCGCGGCCGCCAATCTTTGTTGAGCATGGAGACCCTGTGAAGCTGAAAGTTGTGGGGACTGACGGAATGGCGTATGATCTCCTATTCTAACATGATGTCTAATTCAGCCTTGGCTAGGCGGAACTTGTCAGGAATTATGCGACGCGTCCGACTGAAAGCGGGGTCCTGTTGCTTCCGTATGGTGGTTACCTCAGTGGTGACGACGGGAAGTGCATCAACGTTTCGCAGTATGCTAGGTAGTCGCAAAGTAGCACATTGTGTGGCTGTTGAGCTGGCGGTTCAGTGTACTGGGGCATGTTTGGTTGACGGCGGCGTACGAGCCGGTCATGGTCAGCAACTTTTGACGCTCTACTATTTTTCTGGGCTGAGCATCCACTAGGAGGTCGAAGTGCTGGAGAAAGTCTATGCCACTAATAGGATGCGGAACGTCGCGACGATGAATACCGAACGAACTGCACGATTAAGGCTTAGATTGAGGGTAATGGGGCGATCTCCTTACGTCTGGATATTTGTGCCGATCGCAGCCCGTAGAATGTTTAAATGTGTTGCGAACAAATTATATGGGTCACGAGGGATTACACAAAACGCAGCACTTACCTCCACCAGGAATAATCTGTTAGCCGCCAAGTTTTTGAGTGTAAGGAGGCGACAGTCAGTAGATAGCGCGATGTCGTGTGCCGCGACCACGAACCGGGAATCTAGTTTCCCTGTTTATTACTTGGGAGTTTGCACCCCGGGTAAAATCGTATTGATAAACCGCCAAAGCGGTTATGATACTTGCAGTAACCTTCCGTGGATGAAACAAACGGTCGCTTGGGAGAGGGGCTACTGCGCCCGCCTCGACGGGCATTGACCCGGTCTCCTCGTGGACCAATATCTACTGAATAGTTCTTAATTCGTCCTGTGAAAGTGAGGATGATGCTTTCGGGTTGAGAGAGTGTTTTATGTTGAGACGCGTTGGCTATGGCGAGACAAGATATCATCAGCGATTTCGACGGTATCCTCTGGTTAATACTTTCGGGAATTACCAAGCAGGTGATGCTGATGGGGACAAAGCCACTGAAGCCATAACTCTTTTGACAGAAAGTCACCGCCGAGCGTTGCGCCCTTTAGACGCCGTGCTTCCCGCAGCAGCTCTGAGGGCTTCTTATTCATGAACTCCATCTATGAAGCAAATGTCTAATGAGCTGATGTTCATCAGGGACAGTCCGAATCATGACGCTTCCTTCAACGTGCCGTAACTGCGCCAAGATACTATGACGTCCATAACCCGAACGGTGGCATCTGAAGGAAGACGGCCGGAGACCCACCTAAAACGGCTGACGTCGCTAGTTATCCTGTAATTCTTCAACTTCAGTTCAACCAACGCAAACCTGGCGGCAAGAACGAGGATAAATAAGGAGGTACGACGTTTACTTCTGGGTGTGACGCCGGTTTTTGCTTCGTGGATGCGACACCGTATTTGAAAAGGAAAGAAGCAACTCAAAATAAACTTGCCCAGAACTACCGGCAGAAAAACAAGCCAGACACCCAGCCGGTATAAGGAAAAAGCAGTCGGAAGCGGCGGAAGGTTGGGTGTATTTTGACAGGATCGTGCGAGCCGAGCTCGCATCAGCGACGCGCCAATCGCGTCCGCCCGAACGGTAAATGTTCGGTCAAGCAAGCGATCCGGAGGAACAAGTCTGCGTTCCCTTTTGATCGGGTGCTGTGTGCAGCATTTGGCTGAGTCCGTGGTGCAACTACGGTTATTTTCCGGCTTCTTCACGGTCGGAAAGATTTCCGAAGGAATACTAAACATATGATAGGCATATTTTCTTGTCTCAGGTCGGCGGCCGTAGGCCCCAGGTTCTCAGAGGTTTGGCTTGGAGCCTGGAATTTTTTCCCAACTTGAAATAGTGCGTGGCAACACCAACATTTCCCCATCTCAGCTGCAGCAACTAGTGGTAACTTCGGGGTTTTCGGGCTGCATTCAAGCGGGCGAAACGGAGCATTCTGGCGAAATCCTTAATAGCCAGTTCGGCTGGTACCGCAAAGCGTTTGTTTGCCTGTCTCAGGCGGCATTCATGAGCAAAACTGCCGTTCCGCTGCTGATGAAGAACAGTTCCTAATGAGTGAACATGGTTTTAAAGCCAACTTGCTAGCATGCTAGTTTGAATCCATTTACTTCACTGAGGCTCAGTCGTTATTGGCGATGCCAAGCGGCTCCTCCATGCTTCTTTGTGTCGAATTTCCAAAAGAAGTTGCTGCATTTCTGCATGTTGCACGCTAGATATTCGCAATGTCCACGAGATTTAAATCGACTGTCTTGAAGGAGCTGGCTACTTTTCTTGTCCTGCTCCTAACAAAATCGTTCAAGGCGTCGATCTTGGCTGGAAGTTTCCCCAGGGAAAAAAGACTATTGCCGTCAGACCCTTCAGGGGAGTTCGTGAGGATGCCCTTCGCGCTCACCAACGCGCCACAAACCTTCATAAGCTTTATGCACAAGGTCGCATGAGGTTCAGAGAGCGTGTTTGCCTATCTAGACGATTTCTTAGCTGCTGGCCACTCGGATGAGCAAAACTCCGCTCAACTACATGCTGTTTCCAACAGCCTTAGCAAACATGGCTGTTACAAAATTAACTCATATCACCTCGTCCTCAGGTATAGCCGCAATGCCGGATTGGGTCATTGTTACTCGGGACTGACCAGAACCTCATTCTTACGGATAATTACGACAACTGTTCCGCCTGGTTAACTTCCATCGGCATTTTATCCGTAATAGCGAGACCTGCTGCGGGAAGTCAAGCTTAAGTTTGCGTTCCCCGAGGCTGCTAAACAGGTGTTCATTTTCATTAAGAAGGCTATCACCAAAATAGCGCTGCTGACATATCCTGACCCTTCAGCACCTATATTTCTGATAACCAACGCATCAAATACTGCAATCGAATTTGTAATTCAGCAGCACACCGAGGATTATCGGAAGCCTTTGTCATTTTCTTCTAAGCAAGTGCAGCCGGTAGAGTCTAGATACAACACGTTGCTCGCCATCTATCTATTTGTCCAGCACTTCAGGCGCACATTAGAGAATGGCCCATTAGAGGTGTCTGCAGATCACAAACAGCTAATATACGGGCGGCATTCAGTCCCTTATTGATGCTCGCCACACGAGATCCGTCGCTCAAACTTTGTTTTACAGTTCACTGTGGACATACGACATTTCTCTGGGGCAGAAAGCTCCGCCGCTGATTCACTTTCTCGTACATGCCAGCATCCTTTGTCCCCAATAACGAGCATGGACTCCAATGCGATGGAACGGGTCCAAGTGAGGGCTCCTGATATCAAAAAATTTCGACGGGGCATTTGCTTAAACTTAGCCATCATACGTATCACAGCGCCGCAAAATACGATTGTTTGCGAGCTCGTCCTGCGCCGCTGGTTCCAGCAACTCACCGTTTTCCCTCACTTCTGGGGCTACACAAGTTCGCCAACCGGGTGTGACTGCTTTGGTGAGGCTAGTTTCGTGTGGTTCAACGTTAAATGTGACGTGCCCCAGTGGTGTCGCGCCTGCCTCTAATGCCAGAGAGTAAAGGCCCATCGGCATACCAAAAATCTATTGGCTCGGTTCCCGAACCNCAGACCCACCGAGCTGTCTCTTATACACATCTCTTCAGGCGCACATTAGAGAATGGCCCATTAGAGGTGTCTGCAGATCACAAACAGCTAATATACGGGCGGCATTCAGTCCCTTATTGATGCTCGCCACACGAGATCCGTCGCTCAAACTTTGTTTTACAGTTCACTGTGGACATACGACATTTCTCTGGGGCAGAAAGCTCCGCCGCTGATTCACTTTCTCGTACATGCCAGCATCCTTTGTCCCCAATAACGAGCATGGACTCCAATGCGATGGAACGGGTCCAAGTGAGGGCTCCTGATATCAAAAAATTTCGACGGGGCATTTGCTTAAACTTAGCCATCATACGTATCACAGCGCCGCAAAATACGATTGTTTGCGAGCTCGTCCTGCGCCGCTGGTTCCAGCAACTCACCGTTTTCCCTCACTTCTGGGGCTACACAAGTTCGCCAACCGGGTGTGACTGCTTTGGTGAGGCTAGTTTCGTGTGGTTCAACGTTAAATGTGACGTGCCCCAGTGGTGTCGCGCCTGCCTCTAATGCCAGAGAGTAAAGGCCCATCGGCATACCAAAAATCTATTGGCTCGGTTCCCGAACCCGCGATACTTCTTCACCACGTACATGCTGATCTCGTGAGGCCATTTTACCGTCTCACGGATGCTTCTAAGTACTGACCTGTGTAGACCGTTTTACTCGCTGGCCACAGACCGTACTAATTCACTACTCTACGTCAGAAGCGGCCGCGAAGGACTCTTTTCCAAGCGGGGTAAGCATATTTAGTTGCCCTTTATAGCGACCACCGACCGAGGCTCACATTTCGGCGGGGCTTTTTCAAATATGATTAGAACACTTGGGTGTAAGCATGTCCTAACGACTGCCTTCCACACACAAGCTAATGGTGTGGTGGAAAGATTTCACCGGCAACCAAAAGCCGCTGTGCAAACCGGGGCAAACCCGCTTTGGAGTGGAATACTACAGTTAGCACTTGTAATCCTTTGGAGATGTTTAAGGAAAAAATGCGCACCATACCAAATGAGCTTGCGTTCGGCTGCACACTGCTTCCCGGGGCGCTGGTGGCTCCGTCGAGACCTAAGCAGTTCAATTACGGTGACTCTGCAGAACGTGTCACACAACACATGGAAACGCGTCATGCCAATCCGGGCTACATTCCAAATGTGCTGAACACTTCAGTTCATGTCTTCGTGCGCGTTGATGGTGTTTGACCATCACTGGAACCACCGTGTGCCGGTTCGCTTCGCGTGTTAGTAGGAGGTCTTAAAACCATTTTTCACGTTTCTGGCGGACAGGACACAATGTCTGTCGATGGTATCACACCTGCCACTGTGGAATGCGGATTGAACGACGGACTCCCTTCATCTCACTAGGCTCGCCAACCTTGTCGAATCCAGCTATTACCAGCGCCGCCTGTGGAGACACCCGGTGGGGCCAAACCCACAGCACAACCAATCGCACCAAAAAGTAGCGTATATGCGAGGCAGTCGCAGCGGCCGCAAAGTAAAGCAAACTCTTTATTTTTCTGATTTTGTTGCTATTTTCACCCCAGACGGTTGAACACTCTCCCGTTGTAAGGACAATCATACCTAACAGGGTGACAATTTACGCGCCGTTAGACCTGTCGCCCCCATCTCACACCGACAAGGGCCTCACCGAAAGCTGTTAAGTGCCCGTCACCAAGTCAAATATCCACGGGTGCACATGCACCGTTTTCACAACGGCTTTTCCTTACTCTCTCTCAGAAGAACCCCCGGGACCGAGGCAGCTTTAGTTACTCCGGCATGACAGCCATCACTCAGTTGGTCGACATAGTGCACACACCGGTGCAGGAAGAGAACCTGAGGTCAGAAACTCATCTTCAGCCCTGCCCTTGTGTGTGGGACGCGGTCAGATCGATCATTTTTCCGGTACACATTGAGCGTGCAGCTCGGCTCCAGAGGCGTCAGAGTGCAAATAGGCCAGGGGATTACACCTCCTGCTGCACATTTTAGGGGTTTTTTCAGGTTGGATGTCCGGCGCACTGTCTGCTGCCAGCAACTCACACCCACGTGACAACCAGAAAGCGACCCATTTTTTCCACCGGCGACCGATGTCAAGGCCCCTCATTCAACCTTACACCGCTTTCGACTGTGACGCATAATTGGTCACAGTAGTTGAGGTCAAACAAACGTAATACTGTATCCGCCTTAAGAGCGACGGTCTTAGAACGGCATAGGCTGAAAACGACGTCGACGCTGTGTGGCTAGGACTGCGTGGTTATTGCTCCAGGTGGAAGATGAAGGCTATCCTTGCCACCGGAAAACTTTGAAGAAATAATGAGGCTCGGGATGGAGTTATGATTTTGCGAAGTATGTTGGTCGGAGCACATACTGAAACAGGGTCGGGTCCTTTGAAGCAAGACCCAGCTACATGAAAATAATCGGGCGTTGCTAGTGGGACCAGTGAACTTGTGTGCTGACGTGGCCCGGAACCAGGAACTTTTTGTCTTCCCTTACTCTCTCTGCTAATGAACCAACAAATTTCAGGAAGGGGGCTGCGATCACCGAGGGCTGCCAGGTAGGCCACTTGGCCGGCGGAGGGAGGATTCCAACCCACGACCTTCACGTTCAAACGCAACGACTTTATCCGCTTCGCCACCGCCGGCTCAGAACAATTTGAGAGGGCGCGGGCTACAACCATTACGGATTTCGTCGAGGCAAGAGGCAGGGCTCACTTGGAAGGATCGCTCTAACTCCACATTGTTTACTACAAGGATGTGTTTGAACAAAGTTCAACTTTGAAGCAGGTCACCATCAAGCCGTCCGTGAGAGGAGGCGGAAAGTACTCCAATTATGTTGTATGTCAGAAAGCATTTGGATGGCGTTTGCACAGAATATCCATGCACGGAAAGAAGTAGCAGCAAGGCATCAATGTAACTATTGCAAATGATTGCGGCAAGAGTTACTGAGTGACTGCTTGCATTGGCATGAGAGGGCCCAGGAGCATAGCTTCGAGCTGGTGTCTAAATCTGTTTCACCTTTCATCTCTTCATAAGCAGATTGCCAGTACTGCTTGTTTGTTTGGGAGCATATAAGGGGTACCATTATGAGTCAGACCCACCGAGTTTTGTACCACCGACGAGGCGGTAGCTGGCACAATTGCTAGTCCAAAGTGAACTCCAGCTAGCTTCAACACAATGGTTTGTGTAGATAGATTTTTTTATGAAATTCGTTTAGCATGACCTCACAGCTGTTTAGAGCTCTGGGGTTCACGTTTGCGCATGCAAGGGAAACCCATTAATCACGAACGGCACAGTGAAGAGCTTGGGCTCGAAGACGGTCTTGGCACAAGCCAAGGAAAGGAATAGAATTATCTACAGTCAGCAGAATAACATTCTACCGAACGAGGCATGGACAATGACCTCCCGTTGAACAGGATGGTATAGCACTATGCCGAGAAGCCGGTGAGTGGCTTTATTCATCCATCGAAATGCAAAGTTAACAGTGCGCCAACCTCTTGGTAAGATAACATCCATTACGTCCGAACAAGTATTTCCTGGTAGCTACATTGAGACTATTAAACAGCAAACATCACCCAGGTAAATCTAGAATCTACCTTCCTCGGATGGGGCAGCATTTTGAAATCATTGGGGCATGTGGATAATGTAGGTTATTCGTAGAGCTTTACTTGACGTCTCTAAAGCGCCAATTGGTTCTATGGAAATTGAAGATGTCCGTTGCAATGTTCTCACAACTGGACCAATCTTAAGATGCCTCTGAAGCCAACGAAACTGGATGGCGTCATTTTGTTTACTACGGTCGCCAACGAATATTACCGTCACTGTTTACAGTGGTTCAGGCTAAAACATTTCTAGTATAATAACGGCGTTTTCTAGAGGGGCCTGAAGCGGGGGCCGAGTGCGTTGACCACCAGTAGGAGCAGTCCAAGTTACAACAGTCCTCTTCAATGCTTCGTGACTGCGAGAAAATTCTATGGCATCCCTAAATGGAAGCATCACATCCAGTGGAAGACAACTAAGGTCCTGGCGCATCTAAGACGACTGAATTAGCTGGTTATACTGTAATTATCGAACTCCAGTTCGGATCGGACGGCGTGTAAGAAGGCGTATAAAGATTTGAACCCTACTGTTCAGTTTGGAGATGGTTTCAGCTCCATGAACATGGTGACGTACATTGAAAAATAATGACGTGAATAAAAGATGGCGGGAGCCATCGATAGGAAAAAGTAGTTGGTAAAATCTACGCGACAAACAGTTGGAAAAACATCAAAGGCATAATTTTCCGGCTAAAACAACGCGGCAAACAGGGCGCCAGCAACAAAGAATAGGGACCCATGTGACCAGTCAATCATGTCGGGCTCACCAATCTGTAGAACGGATTGTCCTAACGCGAATCCCGCATTGCGTTTGCATGCCCTCAACCTTTGTGACTACTAGTGCGTCACTTTTACTCGGCTCCGTACGCTCGCAATACTGGCAACCCTGACACTTGACCGGTACAAGAAAAAAACAGTCGGAAGCGGTAGGAGGTTGAGTATATTTGGACGGGGGTGTGCAAGCGGTGCTTGCGTGCGCAACGCACAAGTAGCGACCGCGCTTGGCGGTCAACGTTCAGTTAAACAAGTCATCTGGAGAAATAAATCCAAGTTCCGCCTTCAGTCTTATATGCGCAAATCGACACACATGGGCAGTTTACATCGCGAATGTTTAAGGCAAGTAAACCCTGGTTGGTATGACCTGATTAGCTCAGATCTGTCGAGTGTGACAAGTGTATGCTTGGAAACAGAAATAAAAGCGGTGGACTTGCCACTGTAAATTGTAGGCAAAAGAAGCTAGAAGAACTCATTAAAGAAGAAACGCATACTCAGCAAATGCTAATAAGAGAACTACAGACTGACAAAAAGAAATCAGGAGCCGCTTTTACACAGTGTCCGAAAACACATAAGGTAGCTGGAAACACATGAATTACTGCGGGAGCTGATGGCAATCCTTTTTGACACGATAAACAGAAGAAGGACGCGGTAAAATTCCAGTGACTGGGAAAAAAGCTGTTCACAATATTAGGAGATAAACCGGCCCTTCATGTGTCAATATTTTTGGACGTAATCTATCGCAAGGAATACAAGCAAACTACCACAAAAATGTACCAGGAACAATGCGGCGATGTTTGCAAAGAAACAGATGCAGTCTCCAAGAGTTATACGGGACAACTCACGTCAGTGCGAGTGCAAGATTTACTTCTAAAGAGTTGAGGACTTTTGCTCGCAATGAAAGTTGTTTGGTGCAGATTATATTAAAAATATGGCTAGTGTTTTTCACGCATATATGCGCACAATTGTGTATGTGTGCACATTTGCGATTTTAAATGTGCACAACTGTCATATTAGACCACCTTGCAGGCCACTGTTCATGGCGTTAATTTCGGCATAACTAGGTATGAAAGTAACAGATGGAAACAACGAAGTGCACCAATTACCGTTATGAAACTGACTTGCTCGTAAATCTTAGATGTTAACTCATTTCGTTTTTCGTTCATTGCAAGCCCTTGTAGAACTGCAAGTATCAGGTTAGTGGCTTGATGAGCAACGAAAGCCATGAGCAGTGACAGAATTATGTACAGCTCGTTTAGAAATTTCAGAAAAAACTGCTTCGCCACTGACCAGCAGCAAGTTTTCACTCTGATATGGCTAATTTGAGCAGATGGGAAAGAATGACTTGAAGGACAATGCGTATACATTTTTATGGGATATTTATTATGCGCGATATCAGCAAACCATCGCGGGGGCCAAAACGGTCATACTTACACATCGATTGGATATACAAGTTGCGGATTGTAAGCCAAAAAGTGACCAGGACTAAGCTAGTAATTTTTTACTGCTGCTCGTAAACAGTGCCAAAATGGAACCGAAAGTGCTTCAAGGTGGTCAATTTACTGTCGTTCTGGGGTACATTTGAAGACGATTTCAGGTATACTCACGGACATCTGTACTTTTTGTCAGCATGCATTTTGTATACAGACGGAGTTACCAAAATTGTCGATATCGATGCATACTTCAGCCTTTAGATACACATGCGCATTTGTATTTCAATGAATATAAGTGCGCTTTTATTTGATTTTGCAACTTCGTGATATTTTTCTGCGCTGCACCTGAGAACGATTAAGACTTAAAGGTGTACCAAAACAAAAGACAAGTTCTCAAACAATGTTCCCAATCTGTTTATTTCCTTTTTGGATCCCGCTAATGCAGAAGGTGAAAAATGAACGGAAGGAAGGTTGTGCCAAATAATGTCGGATGTAGATGAACAAGGGAGAATTCAAAGTTTTCACAATATATACTTTATCATATCCACAATCCAACAGTTCCTTTATAAGTGCGATTGGTAAAATAAAGGTTGAATTTCGATGAATTGAATTTGGTCCAAATGGGAAGGACTGGTTAGATTCCCGACTTGAATACAAAAGGAGGCGACCGATTTCTCGCACGTTTTATTGCACCTTTGGGAAGACGTTTGTGCTCCCAATTGCGTTCAGGCAGGATCGGTCAACTTTTTCATAGGAGCCGCCTAAAATTTGCCTACGTCCGCTCAGACCGTTTTCAGTTGGGTTGAGGTTGCGAGTGTTTCGTGCTCACGATGTAATAAAATAGAACAAAATATAATGCATGGTATAATTTTAATAACAAAGAGTTGCTGGTAGATGAATTTGTCAACGTTTTGACTAAGGTGCCAAGTCTTTTTCAAGGCAAGATTTAAAATCAAACAACTGAGGCAACGTTCACATGCCAACGGATGTTCGATTGTCTCTCTCTCTCTCTCTCTGTGTGTGTGTGTATGTGTGTGAATGTATGTACTTTGAACTGTGGACCGGGAGAGAGATTAATTTTCCTTCACGTCATGCGCCACAGTGGTGGTTTTTTTGACATGCAGGTTTCCAGTGGTTTTCTCATGATGCGCGGCGGATAGTGATTGCCTTGCGGGATGTCATTAAGAGGTCCTTGTTCTTCTTTACGTTTGGTCCCATTAATGCATATCTTTTTAACTCTGTTGGCTAGCGAGGAAATGGGCGTCCGTTTTACACAATGTGGATGAGCCGAAATGATGTCCAAATACTCATCCGAATGTGTGGAATTTCTGTGAATGCTAATGTTGAATTTGCCGGGATCATTGACTTTCAGCCAACAATCTAGAAAGCTGATGACTCTGGTGTCTTCTGGCTCCATTGCGAACCTAATGGATCTGCATTACTTATTGAAAAACTGGAAAAGCTACCTTTTTGTGATGAATTGATAATTACAAATGAATGGTTCTGGACCAATGAGTTCTTACGCACTGCCTTTACCTGGCATAGGTATTTCCACTAAAGTTCAAGGATGAAGGCGAATGCCCGGCGTTCTCCACCGATAATTGATAATCAGTTTAGGGGAATTGGTTAAATCCTAATGTAAACCAATCACAGATGTGAAGCACACGGCTATATGCTCACCGGGGCTCGTGGTGAGAGAGCGCATTGGGTACACAATATGTCTAGCCCCATCCAAAGGGCACATGAACTGAACACTCAATCACTTGACCCCAGTGGGTTACGTGATCCTCAGATCGTCCTGTTGCCTTGTGGGGTAGACCATTTGGTCAAAGGCTGGCGCCAGGGTTCTCGGAGTTAGCCCTCTACTTCGGTTTAGGCGACCGGATACTACCAAGTGTGCAGAGAACTGATGGATCCCGATGGATGGGCGGTGATGTGGAGATGGCGAATGGAAGAGCTAGCAGGTGTTGTTAGCTAAATATTGGTTTATCCTTTTCTTATTTTTTTCCTCAATGTTTTAATCTTTTACCATGATTCCCATGGCGCGCTCTCTCTATTCAAATATGTGGTATATATATACATGTACTATAAGTGATATCTGGATGAGTGAACAAAACTCAAGTTTACTTTTTTGTGTCCCCAACTTCAAACTAAACTTTGCAAGCTAGCCTGCCACTGCACAAGTGATACTTCCTCCCTATGAACCATTAGAAATGACCACCCTGAGATTCATAACAGGGGGACGACCACGCACGGGTCCATCGCGATTCAAACAACGTGAGTGAAAGTTTTCAGAACAAGTGAAATTAGTTTTGAAGGATGAAAAAAACGATCACCTGGAGAGTAGCTGACTTCCAAACCTTTACCGGTTATTGCTGTCTGAACTCCATAACTGCAGGTGGCTTTGTCTCGGAGTTTTAATTGCAAAACCAACAACTAGGAGCCGATACAGATAAGTTTTGGCACTTGGAGCAAAACAGACTCATTCAACCTGCATTAGTTTTCATACTGGGTGACTGATATTTCCAAATGAAAACCATTGACACAAAACACCAAGCCAGAATAGCAGATCCGTGTTCTCTTGTGGTTGTTGCGAAGCTGTGTCTACACCGACTGATATGCTACTGTCTGGCATGCTCCTTAAATCGAAAACCCACGAAAATCTATTGTTTATATTTAGAGCAAAACATGAGGTAAAAACTTAAGACGAATTGCATACATCAGTGTTTAAACAAGAAAACGCCAACAATTTTATCTCCACAAATGTACATGATACTTTATTTTGTAAGCGTTTTATCTAGAAGACATTTTGAATCTTGTTTGTCTGTCCAGGAGATTTCGAAATGACGAAGAAAATAATCGATGCTTATCACCGTTTCAAGCAATTTGCCACGAAATTCTCATAGATTGTATCCATTAGTATGGTTTTCCATAGTTCGATATTGGGAAGAAAAACAGTGAAGATCTCTTCAAGGTGCAATCTTTAGCCCACGTTGAATAGATTCGGCTACTTTACGGTCCTCCTCGTGACGTTTGAGAAGTTCTGTCATCCGAGTTTGTTCCACCAAATCATCAATAAATATTGCCGGGGTACTTTCGTCCTCATTCTGAAGAAGAACACATTAGATACAATTGTTGATCAGTTAACGTCGCCTGCCTAATTTTACGTTTGACTGGAAGGAAAAATATAAAGATCGAAAGATTTAGTTCAAATAAATTTGTTCTAGGTGCACATGACTGTGTTTTGAACTCCCAAACTGCTAAAGAAAATCATGTGCTCCGACACTTGCTAGCCTTTGATTTGATGCATATATCGCAAGCCAAACTATTCATTCAATAAGTATTAGCTGAAAACAACTGCCGCATCTATTTCCTTTTAATCGGAACCAATAAATATTTGTTGGGAATCTCAGAACCCAAATAAAATTGGCGTAGGAAGTGGGAGTTTGGAATCCGGAGTCGAGTGCAATCAGAGAAACTGTGACCTGAAGCATACCAGTTTTTACCGCGCGTGTCGCATCACTCCTCGTTCTCTGACTAAAACGTGACTAAGGGCGTAAACGTTTGCCCAAAGGTTAGTATCCGAGGTTATATTTTGAACAGGTATATTATTTAATCACATCAGGCTGCGAGCTTTATGATTTGCAAGGTTTGTTCACATTGGAAATATACTTGGCAAAAGTTTTCGTCCATTTCGTCCAATAGCGTACGTTTATTCGCACAGACATTACACGCTCGGAATAACCAGTGCGCAGAGAACGGGGGTAGATAGGAACCGACTAGTGGTGTGGTACAACGTATATGGGAATCGAATAAGCAGGGCTTCTTTCCAAGGCATGGTTAAACATGCAAGAATTAAGAGTCAAACATTAGAAGGAATAGCAAATGTATGTGGAAGCCTAAGAATGAAAATGCTTTACGGCCATGTGAAGCAACAACGAGTGCATGGACTGGCCTTACTTCCACACCTGTGGTGAAATCGTTATAGTCTCCGACTCCATCAGTGACCATCCATTTGGTCTTCTGGTGAGGAATCTGTCAGTTTTAAGATTGATTTGAAATCTGTTGTTGATACTAATGATAAAGCTTTGTAAGATTACGCAACAACTAATCCGGACAGGAACGCTGCAAATAACAGGCCGGACGTGTTCCGAAATTCATTAGGACTAGTCTTTCGTCGTAAATCCCAAGGTGCCCAGCAAACGAAGTAATAAAGAATAAAGATATCTACTGACAGGCTGGTCTACCCCCGGATTGGTGAACGACAAACGGGTTGATGCTGGTGTACTCGGATATGGGCCACGGAAAAATAATGCCCAAAGAGCTTTGAAAGATATTTCTCCATGAAGCCCAGAAATCTATCTGCTCTAAACGAGGAGATAGGGAAAATCGCATTCCTCTTGACTAATTCCAGTTCGGACAGGTGTTTTCTCATACATGACAATAGACAAAGAGTTGCCCGTAATACTCCTCCTGTACGCATTACATTTGAACAAGCTGTGCGTTTTGAGTATTCGAACACAAACAAATTAGTGTAATTGTTAATATTGAACGAATATTCACTGGTTCCGGTTGCTACCTCTTAACGAGATCTACTTGAAAATCAAAAGAAGGATGATGAGTGGACGATGAAGAATGATAACCGGTGAAGAAATATGTCATTTAAGAAAACTTTTGAAAGTAAGAACTTCATTTAATTTGGCATTTAAGACTATCGCTTGACGAAAAAAACATCACGTGGATCCCAAATTACGGATCCAACTTAACCCACTCAAACACAAAAACAATCATTTTTCCAAATTAGGTTAGCCAATAATCGACGGTTTTGCAGATGGAAACATCAACAAAGTGTGTAGGTTGTCAATAATTACAATAAAAGAATGAGAATAGATCAGAGAAAGAATTAGATATGATAATTTTTTCTGTCAACAAAAAACAAGCATCAAACAACCATTCCATCGGGAGCCTGATGAAACAGTCAGCAGCATGTCCGCTGACTTTCTGGCCTTCGTTTTTGGTCATGTGCCGGAAAAGTGTAGAGCCATTTATAGCATCTGGTTAATGAATTGACATCAACCCTGTACTTTTGTGACATATTCGAAACTTTCAGTTACCAACCTTGATGTACGAATCATAGATGCCTCACGAGCAACATTAAACAGCTTTAATTATCTAATGTTTTATTACACATTCACCATTTACGAGCCAAACCGTAAGTTCATGAACTCAAAAAACCGTAAAAGTGAGCAACAATTAGCAGAAGCGTGTCGTAGTCACTGAACATCTAATCGTTTAGGCCGAAGCAATATAATCGAGATTTGCACACTTAGAACATACACAACATAACCAGTGAAAGTCGGTAACATGTTCTCGCTAGTAAGAACTTGTTTGTAATTCCACGTGGGCTGATGGAACACAGACAATGCTCACACGGAAAGTGCACACTTTTTGTACAACCTTTCGTGTATGCATTATCCACTGTTCAGAGTAGTTTAAAGTTTCAGCTGTTCATTCCGGAATTTTTGTAGCTCAAAATAGGGCCAAATCTAAATACGATAAGTTTTTAAAGTTCGGCCTTGGACAGGAGCCGGAAACCATGTTAGATCTTTTTCGTTGACGACTGATAATATTTATGGCTAAATTAAAATCAGAAAATGCTGCAGTCTTTCGTTCATACCCTTATTTTTATACAAAATTATTCATAACTATTGATTTAATCATGTCATTATTATTGTTACAAAAAGCAACGGCATTATTCTTCGCGGTGAGAGCTGAGTATATAAGAAGCGTGGAAACGTGACTGGTCCCTTAAACTCAACGAAACGGACCAAAGAAATTGGGTTGGCCTAAGTCTGGGGGTTGGGTTAATGGTCACATTGATTGGTGCCTCAGTGGTTCCATAAAACTGACAATTGATTAAGTACATATTCTCTGGGAACTAGTGATGAACGATCCAGTTATGTTTGCGTGGGTTTTCTTATTCTAAAAGAGAACAAAAAACTTCACCCACCTTAGGTGATTGCGTTTGGTGATCAGAACCCGACTGTTTCCGTTTTCTTTTGTCGTCCATCATTGTTCGGACGCGGTCCGCATAGGAAAGCATCTTTTAGGAGGCAAAAATTCACTTTCCATTAAATCACCGATGAAACAAGAACTAAGTCGGCTAAACAGATTGTTTCTAACGGCGACCGAACACTGTTCAAGCATAATCGAAATTTAACACCTAACAAGTGTACAACTCGATTTTTGTCAATTCTGATATAGTAGAACGACTGGTCAGACTGGCCGCTTTTGTCAAGTACCGTGACTGCCTAAAGGACACTCACACGGTTGCCTTTGACGAGGAATAAAATTTTTAATCACGGCTAATTGTGCAGTCGTTCAAAACTTAACATCTCATATTCAAGGTTTGAGGAATATATCCCATTAAATGAGCAAGAATCGTTCAAAGCGTTCAATCGAGCATCGATGGTGGTAAATTTTCCAACCGAAATGAAAGTGAGATACGATGTTTGATCGGAATAGGCTGTCGAAAAACTGAATGTGAACATGATTCCAACTTTCTTTTCACAGCGTTCGTACAACTAAATAATTTCACGGCTGGATGCCAAAGCTATAGAGAATGTTTGTTCAGTTGCTATGACTTCTTCAATTCACCTACGTCAAATTTGAGAACAGAATGGTGTTTTACTTGGTTAATGCACAATCTACGTTAGACTGAACAAATGGATTCTACATAGGGATAAGCATTGTCAACGAACGACGTGCAATGGAACGAGTCAGGCTATCTATTGATGTACTATGCGTAGGTAGTCCACTATTTGAGGCGATCATGTGATACATCTCAATCCAGCACAATTCCAAGTTGAATACTTCAACAACAAAAAAACAAACCAATGGCGCCTCTTCCCACCCTGTCTAAGAATATTCATGACAGGTAACAATGATGAGTTATTTTGTTCATAACAAAAGGTTACTGTACCCATCAGCTACTATTCAATGTAGATCTAAATTATATATATATATATATATATATATATATATATATATGTAAATACTCACTTATGAAACATATAGAAGCACAGTTTCTATTCGAATTTTTCAGTACAAGATTGGAAGTGTACTAAACGTAGATCAGCAGAAATTTAGCTTACATTTTCACGTTTTTCAGCAGCCTTCTTGCGTTCCAGTTCCGTTGAACTGAGCTTTGTGCCTGGATCGATGTGTGCTTTCACTCGCGTCATATCTCGGGAATTTCTTGAATCGTTCTTATCCGTACCTTGGTTATCGGATCCAGTCTCGGGTTTATCATGAGATTCAATTGATCCATTTGAGAGGCAATCTTTTTCGGGTTGTCTATCCGTCTTTGGACGAATTTCACCATTTTCCTTTTGCACATTGTTTTCGAGATGGGTAGATGAAATAACATCAGGTGATTTTTCTTCCCGTTCATATGTTGGTTCAAGTCTGGAATTCCTATTAGACGTCCAACTTTTCCGATTGAGCTCACGAACTCGATCACTATAACTTCGCTGACGAGTTACTTTTGCATACTTAAAAAAGGGGCAGAAAATAAACCAGGAAATATTAGATGACTACTTCTCATGTTGAATGTTAAGCTTAAAAATTGGCGTTAACCGATCTCAAAAAACATAAATGTCTGTCTTCTAGTATGTGAATTATCGAGATGTCCTAACCGCGTGTCAGGTAAGGGAAAAATCTATCGATACTGTTGTCGTGTTAGAACCCAAACCTTTGGGTGGTCCCCGATCAGTGACCTCTAGGTCGCAAAATTCCCAATAAAAAATGGTGTCAACAAACAAATAAATTGCAATCAGATTGTGCCAGAAGTAGACCTCTTCGGCAGAACAAACGCAGAGGGAGGGTTGTAAGAAATGTCGCCGTTATCGACTGCCAAACATAAAGGGTCAATATGATTGGCTAAATAGTACGACATCACACTGACAAACTACCAGCTGGTGTGCTAGTGTGTAAAGCAACTAGTATGTTCTTAGTCGTTGGTGGACATGAAGATGATCTGTGATGAGACGGTTTGCTCATGGACACTCGCTTTATGACTCCACTACTATCGGGAATGTGGGGTCTGTCACGTGCTAGTGGAAATAAAGTACCTGCCTTTCGTTTGATCAGATGTTGTCTGCCAATTTTATGATGTATTCCAGGGAAGGTTTTTGACTTTCTGGCTACATTTTGCACTCACAGTCTACACCGACGAAGTTGTTGGTCAGAAATCTCGACCGGGTCGTTGTATTAATTTGTTTGTAATAGTATTTTGATACAGATGGCAATGCACTAACATTCCGGTTATAGGGTTTTACATTATTCGGGAGCAAATTTCGGTCGTATGATTCAGAACGATTAATTAGCCAACAAGTGTCGGAAAAGACTCCCTGTTTGTGTACACGGCTATTGATCGAGATGGGGCTTGATGCAACTTAGTTTGTATCACTAATATTCCCGTATGGTCGATCATCGAGAAATAGCTTGACAGACATAAACATAAGCCATCTTGCAAAAGCAAAGGGTTCGGTTGGAATCGAAATTTCAACTTTCAACTGTAAAGCACCCAAGTACATCACCGTTGTTGACCTCAAGCACCATAAGCACCCGGTAACATTATCAACAATAATCAATCATATCGCACACGGATTAACTAAGGAAAATCAGCGAAACCGATCGTCAGTTTCATCTTGAAACATACTGAACAGATAATTTGATATTTGTTTTTATAAATCCCAGCATGCTGTTTGCTTATTTTCGTTTTACAGTTGGCAGCTGGGAGAGGTTAAAAGTCCGCACTCATTTACTAACTTATTTACTTACTCATACACCCACTCATCTACTTATTCACTCACTCAATCAAACGATCAAACCAGTCAATCAAATTAATCAACAATGACAAGAATGCAGTGTAGACGCTGGTCAAGGAACCGTGCAAACATCTACAACCTACTATTTGTCAACAACTTAGAAGATGCAAATCAGTCACTTACTCTTGCCTTGAAATCGTCAGATTCGAAATCTGGCCCAAGACTCCGAGCCTCGTTAAGAACTTCGGGAAGGTGGGGAAATTCATGCATGGTATACCTTTTGCGATGCATTCTCATCTGAATACTCTCACGTCGAACGGGACTACGAACAGCGAATGGATCCGGGAACGGGGATTTCGGGTAGTACGACGGAGAGGTGGAACAGACCGAAATTGTCCGATCGGGTAGCCGGAGTGGTGGACATTGGATATCTAAACGTGTGAATAACGGAGCCGGACAACTTTCAGCATACGAATTACGAAATTTTTGACTTGCTTCTTCCAAATTGGCTTGTTGTTCGGCACAAAGACGGTAAACACCAGAGGATGATACCTATTCGACAAGAAAATCAAATACGGAATGAAAAATATTAGACAGCACTAAAATTAGAACAACTGATACAAATTTGTATTGGATTCAAATGTATGAAAATTACCAGTGGTCGGATTTATCACTTTTCTTTCTATGACGGATAGATGCGTGCATTTTGGTTGATTCGTGAGAAGTTATCAATTGATTTGGCTGAATCCGATACTATCACCCGCGGTCTTGTGCAGAATTTCTTGGTTTTCTTAAAGAAAGTTGAATAAACCTAACGCCAAACAACAACCTCATCCTCTTAGAGTGCATGATTCGCATGTGAACCGCCGTCAGTTTCCTTCCCGTGCTTACAATGAGAATGACAACGCAGTGAGATTGATTTCAAATGACAAGTGAACCAGCAAATCGTGTTTTCACCGTCGAGAGGACTAACAATCCGAAATTTTCGTGGCATGTTACAAATCAATAGTCAGTGAACGAATATCACTGATATGCAGTCTTAAATTTTCCTAGGGGCGTTTATAAATTAAAAGTTTGGAAAATTTCCTAGCACTTTTAAGTGGATTAAAACCCGTGGACGCAGGCAGCCATGAAAGAGTGCTTGCTCTAAGAAATATGTATTGCTGTCTAGGATAGATTGGCCGTAATCATTAGACGTGATTTGCCTCTTTTAGGGTCTAATGTGATTCAATATACTTTGGGATCCGAATTCCTCAGCGTGGTGAATGTCTCAGGTTCGGAGTTGGCTACTCGTCCTGAGTACCTCTCGAGAAGTATCCAAAAATGTACATATCAGGTAGTCTCTAGTGATGAAATGCTGCACACTGGCTTCTCAGATAGAAGCTGTTCCCATTAGAAAGCCAAGACGAAGACGAATGCCTTGCACTCTCTACCGGATTGGCCGACCTTAGATTGTCAGTCCAAAGGAAACGAGTAAGTTCTGATTTCAGACTGACCTAAGATAAACCTGCGAAGCATACGATTGTATACTGACCGGTATCCATTACGAAGGCATGTACTGAAGACTCAGAATGTCTAGCCTCATCCGAAGAAAGTATGAATTGATAAATCAGTCACCGGTCTCCAGTGGGTTACACACCCCCAGATCGTCCAGTTTTCTTGTGACAAAGACCATTCTGTCAGAGGTTGGGGACAGGATTTCCCTAAGTCAACCCTCTACTCTGCTTTAAGCATCTGGGTAGCATGAACCTCACAGAGGAATCATGGACTCAAACGGATGGCCAATAACGTAGATTTAAGGGGTAGACAAGTCATTATGCGTAGCAAACTGTACACTGTTCCCGTTTCGTTCCTTCTCGTTGATTATTCTGATCATTGCCATGGTTCGGATAGAATGGGATACATATTCGCATTCCATCACGATTCCCTTGCATATTCATGTCCAAATCACGCTTCGCTCGACGGTACATAGATAAACTTGTCGCAAACCTAATGTCAGGATTTGCACCCCTGCAGCGCACACCGTCTGAAAGCCAGAGAGGAATCTTGATTGATTCCGACTAGCTGGCAACGGGAGAAGGCGTGTTCACTCCCGCGTGCGGTCTACGTAATGCTCATATGACACTGGTACCAGCTTGTCCAAGTCACATGTATAAGAGGAAGATGCGACGGTACAGGACGAAGAGGCTATTGGACTCCGTAGCATAAGGCAATGAGAAGCGATTTTCCAAAGAAATAAAATCGGCCCTGTCCGATGGTTTCTACAACTGATAAAGGCTGCGCAAACATCGAATAAGCACAACAAGAACAGAACATTTTCGTCATCCGAAAATTACAGTTCAAGTCGTCACTGAGCTCAGCTATATAAACGGTTAATGAGAAATCCCAAAGCACAAAGACAACGGTGTCCAGTACACTGCCAAATCGGATCAGGAATGCCTAGCTATTCAAAACAAGGCTCTGGTGTGAGCTTTTGAAAAGGAACCTATAGCGACCAGGAAAGATCCGGGGAGGGTAAAATGTTTCAATATGAATCAAATTTGTGAATCACCGGCCTGCCTTCTGGCTTCAAGAAATACGACAACCAAGTGAGAAGATATGTAACGAGATTCTAAAGAAGCCAGCTGCCTAACATGGATCGACTTCGATGTTGTAATTTTATCAGACTTACACGCTGACTGCTTACTCAAGGTCGCCTGTAACTCTGATATTTCTCTTTCTCTATCGGTTCCGTAAACAGCTGACAACAGTCCAATAAACTGTTTTTATAACTATTTGATTCAACTGGACACAGAATCGAGTTCAGTTTGGGCCTGTAGACGTAGAAGTTTAATGGAGGAGCGCTATTCAGGCGGAATTGGGGGAGGAGTATGGCAATAGAAACAGTCACCTGTTCGTTCACTGATCTTGTAAATTGGACGATTTATTTAGGACCTTAGCTTGCTGTACTGCGCATTCCGAAAGAAAGGGTGATTAATAACGACGAACAAGAGCCAGGAGAACAGAGTGATTACGAGGAATTCAAGTAGCTGACCAATGCGCTTGGAGATGTCACTGGTGAAAGTGGCTATCTGTTACAAGCATTTCATAAGTGCTACCTGAAATTTTAGAGATCCAAGCGTACACTAGTGTTAGTCATCAGAAGCGGTCATCAATCAGTGACTTGGAAAATTTGGACTGGTCTTAGCTCAAGTAGTTGGTTTTTGCGAAGCGTTTAGATCTCGAACGGTTTGCAACCAGTCGTGGTGAGATCGTCAGTGCGTGTGAGCCCCGTTGGCCGAGTTCTTGCGTACTTTTACGTTCATTATAGGCACTGACGTGCTACCCGTTGGATGAATTAGGGCTCGTAACTAACAGACTACCTGAGGAATGAAATTTACTCGTAGGCCAACCAAAACCGTTAGAATACTCGTGTAAAAACCAAAGAAACTCAGAATCACAAAATCGTCACCAACTGCAGACGTGCTCGCGGGCGATGTCACCTCAGCTGGTGATGAAACGTTTGCGGCGTAGATGTCAGATCCAACTATGAGAACTTTCGATTATTCACAGCAAGTAATTATTTTCATTTACTTTTTTCTCAAACTTTTAAGTGCGATCAACTATAAGAACCAATTGTAAGTGATTATATCTGAGCACAAGAACAAAGCGGTTGGAAAGCATTCACCAGCGTGGTTTAGATGCTCATTTGGAGTTTAGCATAATGGCGTTACTTCAACCGTTCAGCTAGCGTTTGAATACATCGAGTAACTTGCCATCAGTGTAGATTAAATTGTTTGATTAACCGTTCGTTTGCATTAATTTCGTGGAACTTTTGTGACAATGAAGCGGCAGTTATAAGAAGGGTAATTGTGAATCGGTGCTTCAGTTGTAGCAGCAAACTGCCACGCGAGAGAGATTAACCGGGGTAATCAAAAAGTCGGCTGGGTTTTTCGTCTCTGCCGACAACAAACACATCCTAGCCGCCCATGGCCGTGTAAATCAGTGACGGATAGGTGCAACATCATGTGGTGAAGTTCAGCAAACCGTTGAAAGCTTGCCCGGTGACGTGATAGTTAAGGCGTTCGACTCGGGTTCGCGTGCTAGTTCCGGCGCGGTGCATGTGCACTGCTGATGATTCCTGGCAAAGTTGAAACAACTGTACAGTGCTTCCATTGTTTGTTAATCATGAGTTGAGCGATCATACCACGTGGTGAATTATTTCGTGAAAACACACATCCCTCCATAGTACGAAACTTTAATTTTCACTGAATATTTCGTGCAGTCTTTAAATTTGGAAGTGTTATCACTGATTGGATAATATTTTCGTATCGTATTTCTCACGTCTTCGACTAACTTTAGTGATCCACTCTCAGTCGAGTCTAACGCGAAGGAAGCGGGAACTAGGAATTGATAGTTGTAAGCATCACTGATCGGTATTATCACGAAACGACTTGGAAAAGGTGGTAAGCTCCGCGGTCACTGACACCTTCGTGTGTAAAGTTTGATGCTTGTGTGCAACTACAATACATACATTTGGCAATTCAAAAAAAAATCAGCTGACTTCCATCGCTCTTAACTGGTATGCCATTCCCCAGAATATGTTTCACACGTTGAATTTTACAATGCATACAAAATAGTTTTGAAATGTTGTACTGTGTATGCGTGCGTAACTAGTCATCCTCATGTAGAATGAAGATGTATCATATTATCAATGAAATGTTTCATTTTTGTTAGCATACTAGATCTACGCTCTGCAGGCAGCCAATTGTGTCTGGTATTTTAATTGCGTAAGAGGAGTACTCGTGATTTTAAGGTGTAGCTGAAACCCAGGTTAAAAAAAGATTCATGTTTAACCGCTTCGTGCGACTAAACCGATCAGTCCTACATCGACCAGTTTGCTTTCTGTAATAAGTTGAACACGTTTATCAGCCGCTGTTGGGGAATAAACGTCCATCCCAATATATTAAACTTGATGTCACAATAAAGATAAAATTTCAAAGAGCAACACAGATGTCTTGTAAAATTCTGGGTTCTTTGAAACCAATAGTTGATATTTATTAGATTCCTGAACGTTGATTTACCAGGTGTGTACTGGTGTGTGAAATCAACCATGAAGAATTAGCACACCATACGGGAATCTAACCAACCCTCAGTGCGATCACGTTGCAGTGATTTGCGGAAAATTCAAATAGGATTGGAATCAGCAACAAATCTGGCCAGCCGTGGCCAAGCGAATAGGGTAGTGGCATTTGGACATAAAGGTCGCGGGTTCGAATTCTCCCACCGCCGGTCAACTTCCCCACTTGCCAGCCGCGGCTCCCTTCCTGAATAATGATATATACTAAATTATTCCATTAATAAAGGGAGAAAACGATGTAAAGCTATAGATTTTTTGAACTTCGCCGAACGCAAAGTTTGCAACCCGTAGTGTCGGGAAATCTAAGCATAGGAATGTCCGTAGATTCACGGTGAAGTCCTGCTGGATAGTCGCACCCCAAAAGACCACTAAGACAGGTTCCAATTGTTGAACAAGTTGAGATGAGTAATTAGTGGTCTGTGAGGGAAATATTCAAACATCGTTTTACTTAACCTTGTCATTTATGTTGTCAGGCGCTTGAAGTATTAAAACGTCCATGGATGGGTTTGATTGCAGCCGAGTTTAATAACCTTTATACGTTTACATCTAATCAACGTCCAGTTGATCAAGCAAGTTCCCTGGAAAAGCAGTAGTATTCAGTTCCGTGGATGGCATTTTGCGAGTCGTTCGGGAGTGCAGAAGCAAACACAGTATAGAAATGGGAAGTTGATTCTTCCAACACTGACAAATTTGATTTCTGTTCAGTTTTTTCGTTTGTATACTTTGAACGATCAGATATAATTTGTTTCAAAAATCTTTATTTTCTAAGAGCCATGTCGCTTTAATTGTGATAATAAATGCGGAATGTCATCTTCTCCCAATATCTACATTTGGTTTGCTTTAATGAAATATGCAGTTTTACGAGAATATTTCACGAAATTCCTGATCAATATGATGACACTGATCCATGATTAACCAGGTCTAATAGTCACATTCGACTAGAATGTATCCAAAACACTTGAAGATTTCTGCCCCCTGATTGGAGAGAGTAACGGCAAGCATACGTAATTATCAACTGGTTCATCGTTGGTCTAACCGAGTAGTAGATGTGAGCACGGAGAACGAATCAAAGCTGATGCACCCATCTGTTGGCCATTCAGGAAAAAGACATTAATCAGAGCAAGTGTTCTGCAAGTTTTCTTTCGCGGTATCGTACTGCAGTTGCACTAAAACGTATGTCCACAAAACGGACCAAAGGATTTCACAAAGGATGTCAGAATATATTCCTAAGTGGTCTGTTAATTAAATATCACGGAACTTAGTGGACAGTTATCCTGATTTTAATCCCGGGGTTATCAATCGCGAAACTTTTGATAACACACAAACACAATTGATGCTGTTTCAATGACTGTTACACAATACTGACCGAAAGATTTTCGCTTTTAGTGCCGACATGATTGCCCAATCTGGACCTGTGTACGCAAAGACCAATAACACGGACTGCGGTTACCATGGAGAAGAAATTACTTGTTTACTTAACACTTATGCCCGTTCACTGTAGTTGGTAACTAAGAGTTAACTGGAGCGTTGTGTCCCTAAGACTACGTGAGAAGTACTTACGAAAAGGTTGATGCTGTCAGCTAAAATGAAACAGCTATACATGAAAACTCCCTTCAATGAAAGTAATAGACGTGAACAACCATTTTGATGCCTGAGAAAGGCAATCGCATGCACTTTTCCCGCCGCCACACTGCGTGCACGTTTCATCAGTCGTTATGTGATTTCTACGAATAGTAAAGACAAGTTGGTTGTCATTTCCTCATCTCTGTCGACCCATTCATTTGGTCTTTTCGTGTTCAGCAAGCTAAGTAGGCAAAACTACACGATGGCTGTCGCAAAGAATCAAGCAGTACAGGCCGGCCGGGCTGAAGACGGGAACAAGAAAATCAATAACCTGTACGATCGCAGAGGACCTCTCGGACACAGTACACCAGGTGAATAATGAGGCCTTCAATCTGACCTAGAAGAAACCGGGAACCGATCGAATGCTGTTCATCATTTTCGTTTACCACCCACAGAATCAGTGACGGTCCGATTGTCGAACCTATCGCAATGTTCACAAAAACGGTTGATCGGATCACTCCAATTTTCATGCCCGCGGATCTAAAATGCCAGTCAACCTCCGAATGCGCTTGACAGTGATAGGAAGCAGCTAATCCGTCTCCTGTACTCTGTTCAGTGAACTGTTCCCAACCACAAACAGTCAGCAATACACCAACCACCCGCCCTATTTTCTAAACCGCATCGCACAAAGTATCTTCACTAACCAGTCTAATCTCGGTAATATCAAATCCTTCCACAAAAATGTGCATCCTACCAAATAATATGACTGTATAATCCGAAGGATGAAGTTACCGAGGGCAAGCTTGTTCATTGTCGTATTCCTTTTCCGTGTTATATAGAGCATAGATTTTTCCACCAAATGATGACATCTCACATCTCATTGATCCGCTCTATCCCTCGTATTTTCCACTTCATCCTAAGGAACCCACCCCCGTACATCGATCGAACGGCAGCAGTGCAGCTGTCTAAAGCGGGACCAATGTTGGGCGATCATTGAAAGTGCCCCTGTCTCGCACTGAGGCACGCCAGGATCGAACCAAGATCCGAGTACAGTGAAATGCTGATGGGCCATGCGGTAAAATTATGTATACACTTGCTCGAAATTCAGTAACAGCGTTGTCAGTAGAATGTGTGGTTGGCCGACATTTCGGCAGTTACAGACAGCCATTATCGTCATTTTATTATTGATTGCAGGCAAACAATCAAAGCCAAGCCACTGGTTAGGACAACCTCTCTCTCATTGAGTTCATCCCTAGAGACAGTGTGTTCGTCAGGACTGTTCTTTTCCAACTTTTTTTCACTGAAATGTCAACATAAATCGGCCATTTCTCGTGTGAGAAAAAGGCTATTGAAATTTCATTGGAAAGTGAATCGTCTGACCTAGAAATGCGAATAATGTTGAACTTCCGATTGAAAGCCCGGGTAAGTTGCTGGTTTTTATCGATCGAGCATGTTTGGGATGCGCTTTGAACTTTAGGACTGAAGAATGTTGCTGTGAGACTCGACTCATTCTAAGGCGAAACATATTCTCGGAGAAGAAAAGTTGAACGAAGCGGATAAGTTTTGTCATTTGAGTAGTTACATCTTACGTCCTCTATCTTGCGTCGTTTATGTCATTTATTTATCAACAAAAGCACAAGGTACATCACCTTCAGGAAGCGAGCAGCAGCTGACAAAGAACTGCCAAGTACAAAAGTGGTAGCAGGAATGAAATCCTCGAATTTTCGGTTGAAATATTGTGATCGCTGGACCAGCACTTGGTTATAAGTCCAATGAAGCTTTTCGTTTATACCGATAACTCAAGGAGTCTTTAATGACCGGAACCGTATGTGGTTTCTCACTGGAATAAGATTATCGGCTAAAGGTCAAAAGCAGATTGCAGGACAAGCGCTGTTTACATCATCCTCGGTCAAAGACAAACAGCGGGGAAAGCCCTAGTGACACCCCATTTTCTCACAACATTACTCACTGATATAAAATGAATGAATATGGAAGTTGAACCGGTAGGTGGACTGTTGGGAAAGGAACGGCTAAGCATACCGTAGATGCCAACACATGAAAACCAGTCTAACGGTACAAAAGCACAACGGTACTCGGTTCTCAAACATGGCTGCTGCGGATAAGGGATTTGCGAAGACTGTCATTAATTCAAAACCAGTGTCTGTGTGACATCGCTCGAGCGTATTAAGAGAGTTATGTTACCAATTCAAAATTGAAACGTATACTGAATCACTTCAATAGGCTGTTGTGCTTGGGATATTTGTCATGCTAACCTCGTGATCGACTTCCTCGGTGTTCGGTACCCATCCAAACAAGTGACGACTTGAAGATGGGTCAAGATGGATAGCGTTCGACGTGAATAAATGACATGGAAACCCTAACCGATGAACTATTCCGCGTAGGCCCAAATGGATTATCGCGGTTGGGTCCATGAGACCCGCAGCGTAATGACCGGATAATTTAGGCCATATGCTTCAGTGGAATTTGTCCATTCGGAATATTTCTGCATCTTCGGAATCGTGCTCTCTTTTGACATTTCGGTTGTTCCATTTTTATGAGCCCATGTCAAGATGAAAACAACGCCAGAGCCCGTTAGTTCAAGTTTATCGGTTGTAAAAAGTTAACTAAACTGGATCCAGACAGTTTAGGACTTACACAAAGTTGTGTTCACACGGACTTCCCTCATTCTTTTGCAATAAGCCAAAATACCTTCTAAAACCTCATTCACAGCTAGTGACTTTGGTCGCGGATGTGAACTCCGTAATTCACAAAACTTTCATGCATAAGGATAATACAGAATCAAAAATTAACATGAAATTATTCGGTGAGCATTAGGGCAATTGAATTCTTCTTAAGAAAAAGGCAAACAGCTGTTTCATTCTTCTTAAGGATCGTGCACAGTCGACTTCCTTAATACCTCGAATGACGCTCAATCACCCCAGTGAAACAAACAACTTTGCTGCTAGTATAACCGACCAGATTCTTAGCCTCTTGGGCCATTTTCAACTATTTGGGTGTAGATTTTGCTTTGTCAAATTTTGTTCAGTAGCAGATGTTTGGGTGCAATGCGGTTGGCTCTTCTGATGCGGTACCCTTCCGCAAGAAGCTCGAATAAGAGCGAGACATTTTGACAATCTGCAGAACTTGGCTAACTGATAATTTGCTAGGGGGATATTTTATCTTTTTAACATTTATCTTTTACTTCCTTTATTAATGAAATATCATTGCGCATCATTTTTCAGGAAGGGGGCCGAGGTCAGCAAAGGGCTGCCAATTGGGGGAGTTGACCGGCGGTGGGAGGATTCGAACCCGCAACCTTCACGTCCAAATGTCACGATCTTATCCGCTTGGTCTTGCTTGTGTTTGCTAAACGATTTGTTTGGAATCAATCCAAATAGCTTGGTGAGTGAAGGTTTTCGTTCAGAATTACTGACTGCCAAGCCCCCAGCCATAGACGGATAGTGGGGAACTTGCACTACGCCCATTACTTCCATAGATGCGACAGCAGGATGGTACAGGAAAAATCAGTGGAGACCTATGGTAGTAACAACCTTTTACCATAGATTCTAAAATATTACACAGATACACTATATAAGTGCACACTCCTTACATGCTAGAACGCGATATAATCATATGCTTATCACACACGTTAGCACGCATCCAATCGGGCAAAAGGCTTATCAACCCTTCGCACACATACACACACACACAGGCACAAACCAAGAAAACTTTTGGACTAAGTCTAATTGTACCTGAAGTATCTTGGTAGGTTGTTGAATTTTCACAAGACCGTTTCGGCGTGCACACGTAAACCATGACACAAGCAAAATGCTCACATCGAAATTCATACACAAATGCCTTGCTCCACAAAGCAAATGCTATGTTGCATTTTTGGGTACATCGAAAAACCTACACACAAGAACCTATGCAAATAACCTCCTCTTTAGCCTAGTCTATTTCGTTTTACCTAACAGACACAAAGAAACTCAAAGTAATCGTCTAATCGTTGTCACATGGTCATTGCATGAATATTGGTTGATAGGCATCCGATTGGATAACGGATGAAATTGTGAATGAACATGTCATAGTTGCACTGGAACAAAATGAAAAGTGAGAATCAATTCAGCGGCAAGATGACTATTAAATTGACAAGATTTCCGTAACCGTTAACGATATGAATCGATTATGTTTCCCGCTTTCCTCACTGTCCTTGTCAACTCAGGCAGCTTTTTTTGATCAAACTTTTCAGGCTTGTTGACTGTTTTTGCATCTAATATTCTGAAGGACAGGTGAGCAAAGTCATTCGGCAAATAAAATCTGTTTGTTCTCGTTGATTTTCAGCCAATATCGTGACAAATAAGAGCTCCATGAACTTGGTGTTGTGATGAAATTAGAAACTGTGATTTTTATTGTCCTGTCCACAACTTGTAGGTTGAAAGTACGTCGGGAAATTAGATTATTTTGACCGCATTTTTGCATTTGAAGTACGAGCAAGACGAATCCATCGGGGAAATTTGAATGCAGCCTCGAAGAGTGCAATCGTCCTTCTCTTCGTGGAATAGAATCCGTGTGGAATGTGCTTAGTTTCGTGCATAATGCGATAGGTACACACCTTAGCAAACAGACAGACGGGCTATAGACTTGTATGTGTGCCATTTCGAGAAATCTCAGACTGGATGAGTCATATTTTCCTATTTCGTATCTCAAAGATTCTGGCAAACTTATTGGTTTCAAATGACACAATTCCGAATATTAGACAATTATTTTATTAACGTCTAAATTTGACTGATACTTGCATTTGGTTTAACTTAAAAAACGATTTCCAGATCACAGCTAGCATACATTTCAACAACTGACCCACGTTATTTTCTACGAATAAATTTCGCATCCCAGTTGGTTGGTAAAAGACCACAAAAGTTGAACTTAAATCGCACGCAAACAAAACCCATTTCATATTGTCCCTCGGATCCTATTCATCGTTTGTGCTATGCTTCCTAAAGGTATCTCCCTCATAACTCGATGTGGCCTACCTTCGGTTTAATACCGTTCCCATGGGTAGAAACTAAACACGGAGTAGTTTTTACCTAGGCCAACTACTGACCAACCGGGAGAGTAATAGATGAACATCTCATACTAACCTACCAGGACTGGGTAAACCATTCAAATAAACCGGTAATGAACACAGTTAATTTGTTTGCAATTCGGAAACAAATGAGCAGATGAAATTCGTAGCAATTAAAACACAATGCAGACCAATCGATTCGCAAATCTTACTGTTGTGCATTTAGGCTGAACCGAAATGCCCAATTCACGTCTGGATTTTCAACACATAGAATAGTATTCTTGCATAGGTCACATAAGCTTTACTTACGTACGAAAAGTGTAGGTCACCTAGTTGAATAGGTTAACTTCAAGTCTGGAAAGACTAATTTAACTGATGATAGGTGGGGGGATCCATCGGAGTACCTTATACCGAGAGAAATCTTTGCCGAAAACAGCTTACAGAATGACGGTAACTGCTTCACATAACCATGATAACGTTGACTTTAATATTGTTGAGGTGAAAATTACTATTCCTTCGCCTGAACAGTCTCAATAAAGTAGAGAAGGCGCAAACTCCATGTTCCACATACCTCGACCGATCACTCCTGACAGACAGGGCTGAAAAGTCACATTTGTGTGTGTGCAATTGGTACTCTGACCGATGGTTAAAAATCACAGAAATCGTCTACATCCTAGTTGACTGTTTTGATCCAAGACAAATAAACACAGTCCTCTGTGGAATATTCCGAAGAAAGTTTGTAGTACGGTTGATACATTCTAGGCAGGATATGATCAAGCCAAACACAAGCGAAAAACTTAAATAAAAAGTCAAGCTTTTGTTGGGAAAAAGCCACTGTGATTTCAGTTGATCAAAGCATCGCACAGGTACCAACGGATTCGGCAGATTTGGGCGATAATGTGTGTGCGAGTTTATTGACTGGGTTAGTGGATTAAAATCACAGGGTTCGACCTCGAAGAAACATGATGTTATGGTAACTGTTCCCCCATCTGACGGACTAATAGAACAAGGAAACCAGGAATATGCTTGCTCTCCGAGGCTGAATTACCGAAGATCGACGGTAAAAGTTCGAAAGGACAGAACCTATGCATCTTTTCCGGGAACCAAATGACAAACAAAGACGTCCACACTAAAACGAGTCACTTGTACAAACCGTCACATTAAACGATTAGTCTCGCAAGATGTAAGAATTGCTAGAAGATCGATGGGGAGATAGTATCACTTTGTTGGTTGTTTAAGTCTTCACACATGAACCCAATCAAAACCACGTGGGAATGTTTTGAAAAGTAGATTGCATGGATCAGAAAATTTAAGAAATCTTTAGAATTTCCCAAAGCGGTGTGATAAGACTCGGAGACAGAATAACAGCAACACTGACCCACCGATTTCTGGGTAGCACATAGAAAACATTTGGGAATGTTAATTCTGGCAAGTCTAGAAATACGGGACGTCGATTTCCGCACAATTCCTTGTCGCCTTTGTTTACGTCCCATACGACTCATATAATTATTGACTTACGGTCAGTTAGAACTGTTGTAAAGACAGAAACCAAGCGATTGGTATGAATATTTTGGCGTTATGTGTAGTTCATATCGTACCTGATTTCTAAGATCCATCAAGATCAGTCTATCACCATCACATTGTTTCAGTTTGAATAAGACGAGTTTGAATCATCTCAGCGCCGGTCAACTTTGCAATGTAGGAACGTTCAGTGAGCCGCAATTCTCTGCCCCCGGTACCTGAACACTGATTTATCTTAAAGTCTCATCAACGAAAATAATCAAATTGTGAAGCGGTAAAAAGACAGTTTTTTCTATTTTTTAGAGAAGAAAAGGGCTGAATTGAATTAGTGGTAAAATTTGTAATTTCTCCTGATCGTATGGACTGTTCGTCGTGTTTATTACATCAAATAGTTACTAAGAGATATCCTCAATCTGACTGTGAGCACGGTTTTCGAATTATTATGACAGAAGTGACTAAAACGTTAATCAAACATAGCATTGATGATTATTTTTCCTTGTTTTCATCTGGTTAACTAAAATAAGCAGTTCACTATAACCGGATAAGTTTTCCCGAGATCTCGATTCACGTCTAGTGAACATCTGTATTCCGGTCTCAGTCAAACCATACCTTTGGGAAATGTCCTCCAAGTTGTTCCGTCTATTGTTTGTTACTCAGAATTACGTACCACAATTCAATAATGTATCGTCCGCATGACATCTGCGTTAGTAATCCAAAAACAATTATAAAATAAGCTAATAGGGAAGTGCATACGGTCAAGTGGCATGAAATCATTCGAACGCTCGCGCGTTCAGTAAATCAATCAATACAATTATCCTTCCGTTTTTTGGTGCTATGTGAACTATAAAGGCTTCCTCAGCTTTACCGTACGCAATTTGTTACGATTTTAACGGAAATTTCAACAGAACATCAAATTTGTTCTGGCTATATCCATCCTTCCAAAGTTAGTCTAGTCACTTCGTGATTGATAATAATTTTCCACTAACCGGTTCTTTCATTGACCATCTTTCACACCAGTGGGTAAAATGTGAAATTAAAGTGTTCCGACCAAATATCCTGACGCAAGTCCACCTTGCACAATTGTTTCGGAGATGGGGCTGAGCGAGCGAGGACACACACACACAAATTCATGCAGTTTATTTGACTAGGTACATTTCAGATCAATTTAACGTGTACTTACCGAATGCAGATAGTAATTTCGGTTCGGATTTTTTGGATCAATTCCCTCTATGTGGGAACGTCGACGAGTCAAGTCTGTTTTACGTTGACGTAAACGATGCGCGGTAAGTGATTTCAATGGTTTCTTGTACAGTGCGTCATCCTCTTGCTCGTTATCTTGTGTCTTCTAGTCGAGGAAATCCGGACAAGCAGAGGGAGATGCGGGCAAGTGAGCAGTAAAATGAATCGGATTTACTTTGTTCTACTGTTTTCCTTGTAAAGTAATATCCCGAAAATGTTTGCCGAATGAAATGTTCAAGTAAGACTGTCTAAAACAAAAACAACGACAAATTCGATTGCCCAAATTTATGCTTATTTATCCGTTTTCTTAAGTAAGCTGAGGCTATTGCTATTCCGGTCTTTATTTCTAAGTCATGAGAACTTGCTCGCACAAGGCTAGCATGTCTGATATCTTGGTACATATTAGTAGTAGGAGATTAAATGTTTTCATCAAATAATTCACCATGTGATGTGATCGGTCAACTGATCATAAAGAAACCATGGAAGCACTGTACAGCTGTTTTATCCTTGTTAGGAATGACTAGCAGTGCATATCCACCGCGCCCGAACTGGGACGCAAACCCGGGACGAACGATTCTGAGTCGAACGCCTTAGCCACTCAGCTACCGGGCAAGCTCTGAACGGTTTGTTGAACTTCACCACATTATGTTCCACCTATCCGTCACTGATTTGCACGGTTACTGTCCGTTAGCTCACAGCGATCGACCCCTACTGATAGATGACTTTTCTGCGGGTAGCCCAAGTACGACGAAGGTTTTGGATATGACACAGTTTGGGCGCAGTGGATATGCACTACTGGTCATTCCTAACAAGGATGAAACAGCTGTACAGAGCTTCCATGCTTTCTTTATGGTGAGTTGAGTGATGATATCACATGGTGAATTATTTCATGTCTGATATCGTCATATATTTGTCATTATCCGTTCTAAATCTTAATCTAGGCACTCAGCATACATCTACCTTAAAACATTCCTGCTCACAATCCCAGGGCGTATTCATTGGGTGAAATGCGGGCGAACAGACTGAGTCATGTGAAGTACTTAAGTGGTATACTTGAGAATAATTTCGAAGCTTTTGCCCGAGAGCCGAAAGCTCTATTCTTTCAAATCAGGCAGATGAATCAATTTTTCTCTGACTGGACAGTCATTGTCAACCTTGATCGAGGATGTTCGCCTGCCCTTCCTTCTACTGGCCTCCTGTGCTCTTTCTCGATCTCCTGTTGGCTAATATTGGGCTGCTGATTTAGGGTCTCAAAGAGATAAACCATGTTTCCTGAATTCCTCTGTTTGTTCTGGTTAGCAATAGCTGTCATGAACATAACATAATATTCGTCTGAAATTTCCTGTTAAAATCTTGTCCAATAACTCCTATCCGTTACAGACCGATTTGTCTGGATGAAAATTCCATTTGCCTGCACATTTTATCCTCCGCCTACTTGCATTCATAATTTCGGTCACGCCATGTCTCATCCGAATTCGTGCGGACAAGATGAAGATTGGCACTAAACTGGTATTTCATAAATATTTTTGCACACAGGACAAATTCTTTGGAATATTTAGTTTCTCTTCTCTTTACCACTAGTCCTTATTAATTCTTCTTTAGTTAAAAATTTGCGCACAACTTGCCAAGGTTCTAATACGCATCTGAACAGAATGTATTCATGTACTCTTTTAATCATATTGACCAATTAATTCATCCCTGCCAAATCGGGGACATGTAGCATGTACAAAAACTGATAATTTTATTTCTTATCGAAGTTCTTACGCAATACATTCTCCTGGCCGAGGTGTTCTCACTAAAGTGCAAGGATGAAGGCGAATGCCCGGCCCTCTTCACCGATAACTGATAATCAGTTTAGGGGAACTGGCTAAATCCTAATGTAAATCAATCACAGATGTGAAGCACACGGCTATATGCTCACCGGGGCCCGTGGTGAGAGAGCGCATTGGGTACACAATATGTCTAGCCCCATCCAAAGGGCACATGAACTGAACACTCAATCGCTTGACCCCAGTGGGTTACGTGATGCTCAGATCATCCTGCTGCCTTGTGGGGTAGACCATTTGGTCAAAGGCTGGCACCAGGGTTCTCGGAGTTAACCCTCTACTTCGGTTTAGGCGACCGGATATTACCAAGTCCGCAGAGAACTGATGGATCCCGATGGATGGGCGGTGATGTGGAGATGGGGAATGGGAGAACTCGCACCTGTTGCGAACTCTACATACTGTTTTGTTTTTCGTTTTCGCCTATCGTTTTCATCCTTCTCCTTCCTTCTGATCGTGTACTATCTGTATTCAGATATGTGCAACATGAGTATATATGTATATGCAAATGCTTTAGAGAATAACGTATAAATAAGGGGGGATGGTTGAAATATGTTTTAAGGTGCAGCATCTTACGTCTTAACGTCTGAATAATTCAGAAAATTCTCTTACCATAGTCAATGAGGACTACAGGAAAAAAACTGTGTTCAAGCCACAAAATTCATCGCATATCGTCAAGCCTTAACGGTCCTATTGCTCAACAGTTTTCAAGCTCGATACTCACAGCCAGTCGTTGTTGGACTGACTATAAATTGACCGGTGATTGGATGACTCGAATCTACTCAGATGCTATGATGCTGTTTGCCTGCTTTCTGCCTAAAGTACGAGGCATCATCTACCTTAAGACATTTCGTGAAACGTGAGGAGATATGTTGAGAAAATGTTTATTCTCTTCAAATTCATGACAGTAATTCATCAAGCCTTTACGACATCTCAATGCATTTTGCTAGTTTGTGCATCTAACTTGATATTTTAACGAGTAGAACCAAAAGTGAAATTCTTTCGCACACGATAATCATGTTTCGATTAATCGATTATTATTATGTTTACATTTTACTGACCATACTTATGAAAATTCCGAACGTTGATCACTGTTCACGTGACATTAAAAAGCTAATCAATTCCAACAATCAGAAATCTACATATTAACGTCGATCGAACGGAATACTCACTTCCGAACGTTGAGGCTCATTCCTCTCGACGTTTCTACTGGGAATATAGGGTACATCGCTGGACTGGTTTTTGGTACCGACGGAAGTTTCACACGTGTAGTTTGACCCAATGGGGCGCATTCCGTTTCTTTGGACCTGGGCTAATTGTCTAATAATAAAGTGATAGCAGCCAACGAAAATAAAATAATTAAGCACAGTAGTATAAACAAGACTAAGTAAAAAATCTAACAATCAAACCATGATAAATATACTTTGGCTGATCTGATTTGAATGTTTAGTTTGTAAGTTCCAATTTCAAGCGGCTGGACTGGTTGTTTTGAGTATTCCGAGAGTTTTGACGACGCCAGTCCACTAAGCGGCTAACTCTTGCCAAAACCGGCGAGTAATCGGACAAGTACATTTCAGTGTCAAAGTTACTCGCCTCACTTGGGACACGGTTCCTATATTGTCTGTTTTCCTAGGATATGGAGCGGGGTGTCTCCAACAATTTATAAACATATATTCCCCTATCAATATTTGCTTCTATTTTGATTAGGCTGAACGGTTCTCTCGTCGTGCTCAGGTGAAATTGGCAACTCGAAAAGACGTAAGAGTGTGTGACAAATTTTCGATGGATTTTCTTCCAAAGTTTACTTTGCCCAAGCGCTTTACCGGTCATCACAGTAGTGGATGATGAATTGTCATATCCACTTTCGTGAATAAGGGTCAGCACAATTGCGAAGATATCTCTATTGGTGTTTCAGTAGATAATGTGAGTAAAACCGCCTGACCAGGTCAGTTAATAACGATGAGCCGAACTGGACAGCAAACTACCCGATCACTGCTTGCTGCTCTTTGAGGACCGATATAAGCGACTCGACTGTGACTAATAAACGTACTTTTTTGTCTGCTCGGCTTGGTTTTTCTAGCTAGAATTAGTGTAAACGAGAGACAAGATCGGTTGACGACTTTCGAGATCAAGCAAGAGCAAAAGTTTTTTATCTTTTGTTTTTGGTTCAACATAACCACTTTTGCGCATCCATCAACAAAGTTATTTGGTCGCCGAATTAATATGTTAAACCTTTTTCATTTCTTTGCAGGCTACTTAGATTTCCTGTCTTAATAGGCTGTTAATCCACATTCCATATCAGCCAGCACTGGAAGCATTAACATATCTTCCTTGACTATGTGGACAAAATGCAAGCAACGTTAGCAATCCTCTGTCCGGGTCTACATATATAAACTTCTTTTGTGAAATTAAAAGAAATATAACCAACTCTCTGCTTGTTAAAAGTTTCGATTGATATTAAGCACAGTGATTCAGTTAGCAAATTATATACGTATAATATAGTTTTTCTTAGATAGTTACACAAATTTTGACTTGGCACTGCATTTTTATTCAGATTACTACCCCTTACGTTAAAGTACCAAGGATTTTGATGTTTCTAGCTCAGTGTTTCATTGTCACGATTCAACCAAAAGCAGTTAAAGGAGGGCGCTTGAATGAGTTTGGTTCAAGGACAACGATGATCTAAGTCGAGGTCCCGTCTAAGTGGAAATTTCCCAATCGATTTTCAACAACGACCGTTAATCTTCAGCCGCTTCAGATTATTTCGATTATAAAATAAATAATTGTAGCTCAAATTAACTACCTCGTTGTGAGTAGAATATTCATTGAAATAATCACTTCTGCTGTAAAGGAGAGTTAGTTAGCTTTTCTGAGTATAAACTAGGATAAATGCTAAAACTCTTCAAAACAGGTTCCCGAAATTTTTACACGATATTGAAATTCCGTTTAACATTTTCCTGACGGGATCACATGAATAACGCGGACCAATGATATTTAACTGGTCCGATTGGGATCGACCAATAAATGCAAAAGATGAGTCTCTAAACAAATTCCTCGCATTTATCACTAATACTACTGTTCATTCTCAAATGCCAGAAATTTCAGAGTAGTTGGCAAACAAAATTCAGAATTGTATCTTTGTGAGCGTTTAAAATTTGTACGTCTTCTATTGAAATGAATAACGGCTTAAAAGAAATACGAATCACGCGACTGATTAAGATTCAATCTACATTTACGTTATGCTCATACCTAAACATGTTTATATATACTGCATCGTTTCAAATGGAACGCACGGCAGACGATTACCCTGTCTGATGGGAAATCAATTAGAGAATTGAACTGATTTGAAGATAAGGAAATGACTACTGTGGAAGAAAAAAACGGGGTGATGTTTTTCATCATTTAATCCCTATTCAGTCTTCACGTATAGCCATGTTTTTCCATCCAAACTGAATACGTCTTTAATTCCACTAACCCCGAAGTTTGTTATTGTCAATTTGTTCTTAGACGAAATAATCCATGGGCAAAAATAGCTGCCAACAATGTTTGTCGTGCATTTTTCTAACAAGCTTTGTTAGTTATCTTGATACAGCTGGCCTACACTTGAAGGAATGTCTACAAATTAGCCGAAGATGTGAAAGTTACAATGAAGCTAAACTACCCGCTGTTTGTTATGATTGTTAGTATGCTTTATCAAAATTCAAAGTTAGAATGAAATTTTCAGTGGATCCTCTCTTCATGAGATTTCCAATAATTTCTCGAATACGAGTAATTCTCGTCAAAAAAAGAAATCAAATTAGGCAAACTTTTATGTTTAGCAGCAAGACTCTAGCGGATTAAGGTTTTGGCGCTTTCAGATGCCGGTTGCGGGTTTGAATCCTACCAACGAAGATCAACTTCCCCACTGTGTAGCTCTCTGTCGGCCGCGGCACACATTTCCAAAATGATGTACATTTTTACCTCACTAGTATAGAAGGCACGAAGATGAATAAAAGTTCATTGGCTTCTTTCACCGATTTCGGTAATCCCGATTCGCATGTGGTTGCAAGGAGACCAAGAAATAACGAACGCCCAGTCGGCATCCTTGTATGCTGTTCATGTGGGTCCCATGAATAATGAACTGCCGAGGCCAGTTAGATACTCCGGCGAATGAAAAACTGATTATCGTATTTACAAGCCCAATTTTCCGGCCAACATTGGGCCGTGCAATTTTATTGCAGATGACCGGGCAAATTTTGCCAAATATTGAACAAATTCCAATGTGAAAAGTTGTTGACCACGTTGGGATTCGAATAAGCACGCAGTCGTGACTTGCAATTCAGCACCGCGTGTACACTTCCCCACTCTCAATCGATATCTGCAAAAGGTGAATGCGTTTACCACATCAGGAATATTTTTATTAGTTACAAGACATTTTATTGCCTAACTATTCTGCGTAATCTCCCAGATTTAGTTAGTGTTAAACGCGGAACGTCATCTGTGCGTCCTGAAGCGAATTCCTTGAACTGTACACGTTTGTTCGAGGGGTAGGGGGGGGGGCGGGAGAAACGTGTTGCCTGGTGAAAATTTGTCTTCACTGTTTCCGTAGTTTTTGATGTTCGATTTGTCCCATTGCTCGGGGGACTCGGATATCCAGAGCATAATTAAACAATGAATTACCAGGTCTCTTGAAAGAACAGAAGCGATCATCATCAAACGGGAAAGGCTTGCTCACACTGCTTTAGAAAGTAGCGAGGTCAATTCGAAACAACAACTTTGAAGTTAATTGTAGAAATGCCAGCAAATTAAGTCATTCAGAGAACAAAATTGACCCGTCATATTCAAAACTTCCCCTGTCGTTGTCGGTCATTTTATTTCACATTAGTCATTGTTTGACATTGCTTCCCGGTTCGGATGGATAAGCACCGCTGATGATTCCTAACAAGGATGAAACAGCTGTACAGTGCTTTCATGGTTTATTTATGATGAGTTGAGCGATGATATCACATGGTGAATTATTTTATGATGATATTGCTTTCATTTACCTCATTCCGCATATTCTGATTCTTACGTAGATCCGCAGGGATTTATTGGTTTTCACCAAACGACGGATTAAAGATAGTGACTAACGCCGTTATTGGGATTAAAATGGAACTGAGTTCCGGCGCCTTGCATTTTTGCTGTCCTTCAACACTACTCGAATGCCTTCCTGAAGGAAAACTGACACTTTCTTGGGGCAGGGGAGAGTCGATTTATTTGTTGAAATTGCTCTGAAGTTGTCCAAATTTTGGCATTATCTTGGAAAATTCTTTTTTTCAAATAAGGAATGTCACTTTCAAAGACAGCACAAACATTTTGCCTATCACGTTTAACTGGTGCAATGACCATAATCAATACGCGCACGCCGGTCGACACTGAACCTTCTGCTCGTCATGGGGAGAAATCATTGACGAATGGTCTTTCGATTGGAGTGACACAGGACAACGAGAATGATGAAAACATGACGAACAAACTTTTTCTTTACTATGCAGATAAAACATCAGTCCACTTTAGAAAAAACCGAATCTGTTCAGATTCATGAAGCATCCAGTCAAGTATTCATACGTTATGGTTTATATTCAATTTGTTGGGGCCCGTAGCGGCAGTAGTCAAGAGGTCCTAGTCGTTGAGTTTCGACCTGAAGGCCATAGGTTCGAATCTCCCCACAACAAGCCACCTTTCCCACTTAGCAGCCCTCCTTTGGCCGCAGTCCTATCCTGATTATGATATACATGATGTTCTCATTAACAGGATGATTAAAAGATAATGGTATAGCAAACAGTTCCTGAATACCCACGGTTAACCAATTATCGTCAGTTAAAGAACTTCAGAAACAACAGTTGTGAGTTGGTGACGGATATGAGAAGGGAGATACTTATGTATTCACGGAGTTCTGATCGCTGAGCTTGGCGTTTAAGTCGCAAACCTTTTATCACTAGTGCAGGTGACGTCATCAGGGCAAGCGCGCAGATGTTGAGGTTTTCTATGTACAGGTTTGCTACTTTCTATGACCTTGAACATCTTCAACGACCTTGACATGGAAACTAGACGTCTCTTCTAGCGCGATCTCCGGGATTCAAGTCATACAGGCCCATGATCACAAAATTTAGTCATTTATGCGGATCTGTCTAAGCAACCGAACCACATAATGTTCACATATTCGAACTAAAAACAACGACACAACTAAACGGATCAAACATTTCAAGCCGAATGTCAATCGTCTAGGATCAAAGATCAATTAAACGCAGATCAAGTCGGAAACGGAAGCAAAGTTTCCGGTTGCCGAAGTAGTTCAACGTCAAAGTCAATGGCCGCCGCAAGGATAGAGAAGAATCCCCAAAACTGTGCAATTACACTGAAGACGCCACCTCAACTAATGATTGGTCATTTGCGACCTAAAAGCCAAGCTCAGCTATTCGAACCCCGTTGAAAGTCAACATCCGGATCTACGACCAACACACATTTTCAAGCCCATTAGGATTCTTATGTTGTTTGGGAGTAGACGTTTCCACCGCTTGCTGGTCTGCTCATCCCGTTTTCCTCCATGTCATTTTCTTTCGGTCTGATTTTCCTTTTTTTATTCACAACTGATTTCCGAAAGACGAAATTTACAAAAAAAAGAGAAACAAAACGAAGGACTTACGAATCGCCATTTGAAACACGTTTTTCAAACAGGCTTCTATAGGAATTTTCAGGTGGTTTATTCCGTCTCAGAACGATCGTTTTATTCTCTCGTAGATGATCAATTTTTGGGAGCCGATTGTCCGAAGTTGTTGATGGAAATCGACCGCTGGGTCCTGAAAAACGAATGTCAAATTCGTGCAAGTATTTTCCTTTGTGGAATGTTTCCACTCATGTGGAGCATTCAGTGAGTCTGCGGTGAGAATGAATTGGAACAATCAGCTTATAGTTACCTGAGAATTAGAATGTCCTTAATTCAAGGACATTTTATCGTCACAAGGTCATGAGGGTTGAAGTGGATTGGTCAACTAATACTCATATCATTTAAGCTAAATAAAGTACATCTTCAGTAACTAATTTCTAGTGTTCAATAAGGACTGAATTTATTGCACGATAATTTGCAACCAATCAGCACGTGTTCCAGTATCCAGTGATAGTGGGAGTCACCCATTTTTTCGATTTCTATTTGACGAACTGTTACATGAAGAAGGTAAAAGCTCCGTTGTTTTGTATTTAAGGGTAGGACACTGTCAGTTTGCAACCTGAAATCCGTAAGGGAAGTTATAGATCCCGAAAGTGAGTCCGTGGATTAGCACAGTATGTTACTTCCTATTCGACCAAGTGGGGTAAAGTGCACCTGCATAGCGTAACTCCATTTTGTAAGCTGAAACGGGAGTAAACCGGAGAAGCTGTTGATGAGAGCCTTCCCTGCATAAAGTAATCAGTAGAATCGTACTTAATTAGGTGGTCAAATTCAAAGGGTTGTAACAGTTGGCAAGTCGTGCTTCATTGCTGTGTACTTTCGGGGGCTACATGCTGAATAAATATGGAATAGATTAAAGTTAACTTTCTACACTGTTGCCCCCTAGAATGAATGCCAGTTGGGCGGCTCATTATGCTTGCTGTTCGAAGATTTTTTGCTCTTTAGTGTGATTTACTGTGACAGAAGTTTGTGTGTCGACCGAGAAAGTATATTCTACCAAGGTGGGAGCGAAGATTGTTCGGGAATATGTTCTGAAGGCGATTAGCATAAAGTAGTGGTAATATTGCACTTTTCTATTCCTTCTCTGGGTCGTGCACAGAAGCGTCATGGTTCACGGAAGGCGCAACATTTGATTAGATTTTGCTATCTATTCATCCTCGGCGACAGGATTCGATTTCTTGACATTGCCTACGACGATAGTTGTGTGACCACCACTCAACGTCCACCACATCGTTGAAGGAAGTCAAGACTCACTGGCTATCGAAATAAAGTAAAATGGTGGAAGGAATATCAAAGTACGAGAGCTCTGGGACTAGGAAGCGGTATAAAAATGCTCCGAACACTTCACAAAACAAACTTTACTGTTTATCAGCCTGCAGTTTAATCATTCACGATACATAGCGTTACAGCTGCTTTCTGTAGCAAGCAAATAAATTTTACAACCAAACCGCCTGGGAACTTGGTTGAGCTAATTTCTACTCAGTCTCAGATCCATCGGGAAGAGTTTTGGTTTTGAATGAGATCTCGAGGCAATCCGCCGGTGACAACGATACAGTTAGAACCACGGACTGAAGCAACGCAGAGTAATGTTCATATTGCAAGGCATGTTAATTCGAAGAGAATGTGATCTAATGGTGATTCCTAGGTGTGTTTTAATTACGTACACTCTAACTGCCAAATATGGTCGTTTCCGACAAATTAAGTCCAGAGATTAAGGTTTCTGATACCTACTCATCCTCATATTTTGCGTGCGTCCACTCATAACTCAGATACGATTTGTCTTCAAGAACAGTATATATCGAGCTAGCCTATCATTGATTATTCAGAATGCCAATTTTAATTAATGTATCTTGTACTATATATGCGTAGTTTGATATACTGTGGCACAGAAATGCTTGCTTGAAAATCCCTACTAAAATGTGGCGATGTTCTTAATGCATCCAGCATATCACTCATTGTATTACAATTGATTTGAATAAATAATGTCCAGTTGAATGTAGAATTCAGATTACTTTGGGGTTCCGATGATCATAAGCTAACGATTCCTGGCCCAGACGAGACAAATAGTAAGGTCGAGTTTCCGATAAAAAACGATTTTCTGTTCGTTGTAATCAGCCATATTGTAAGACAATCCTTGTATACATTGGAAGCCTCTAAGATGAAATATTAAAAAAGCTTACATTCGGTGTGCCTTTTCATCAGTGGTATGCTTCGTATAGGGATGGATGAACAAAATTTCCCTTAAAGAAGACTTCTGGTTTCATAGTCATTGTCGCTTGTCAAGTACGCGCTTCTGTACCAAAAATACGACTTTAACAACTCATGCTTTCTAATTTTGTGTCTCCTTTCGGAAGATTAGTCCTGTATGACCGACAAAAACTTCCGACTAATCAGCTTGTGATTCTTAGATTGAACTATCATCCACTCAGGGCCTTATTGATCCCGATGAGATCCCAGTCCAGATTGTGAAACTATTTTATCAATTGCTGCCCAATAGACGGTTCGATTCTAGTCATATTCTAATTTGTTTCTAGCCAGGCCATTCGAGTTATAAACAAAAATGCAACAAGTCATTTGCACTTGAACAATCGGAGATTTATCATGGAAGAATAAGAGATTCCACTATCGTTACAGTATTATATTGTTTCAGACAAAGAAACCTTACTAGTTTTATCAGTAATTTCGACTGTTTCTGGACACAGTGACTACAAATTAATTAGCGCATACGAAATGACGTGGACTGATTTGCTGAAGCGATTCCTTGTCTAATGTCTTGAAGATCAGAGTTCTCATTCATTTATTAATATTTCATAAGAGGACTTTGTTTCTTTACTCATTACTTGTTGGATTTCTCGTCTTCTACTCAAACGGTAACATGAAGTCTGTCACCCAAAAATTGGCAACACGTGATCTCAATGGGAAATTGAATTAGATTCAGCAAAACAAAATCACCATATTCGGACATCACTGATAAGTATCTTATTTGTTCCGGTGCTTCATCATGGACACAGACTACTGAGCTCAAACACGAAATTTGACACACACACACACACAAACATTTTGTCGTTTGTATCTATTGTTTGCATTGTTTCAAGCTGAACCATGTGCAAAAGAGTTGTGAATCGGTATGTGTGTCTAGCTGACTTACTGTCTTGTACGGTTATCACACGTTCTAATGGTTGGGTATCAACGTTCGCCTTCAAAAATGTTTCCTTGGCTCGATTCACCGTGTGGTTGTTCTCCGTATTCCGTTGTCTGTCAACCTGTTGAAGTTTTTGATTTAGCTCGTTCCATCGTCTCGATGGACTGTGATTGTTGTCGGAATCGCTGAACTCAGTTACCTGAGGTTAAACAAAGCAAAATTAGTTTGTGGGATTTTGTGAACGCATGAACTAAACGTGCGGTTTATTATAATTGGTATGACAGAAAACTATCGGACAAATGGGTAACCTCGTACATCCAAAACCAGCATATCTGCAGGTGTCTACATTGTTGGTTCCAAGTATGCATTGTGTGATGCGGACACTCCACTGACTGTTGAGAAGTTACGGAACCATTGTAGATCTGTTTCACACTGGTTGGGAATCATTAGCGGTGTGTATCCACCACGCCCGCACTGGGACGCGAACTCGGGGCGAACGTTTGTGAGTCAAACCCCATAGGCATTAACCCAACTGCTAAGGATTTCAGTGGGCTTTGGAAATTGAGCGCTTATCCCTCTGTTCGGTGGGGATTAGCAGGTTTGCACCCCCACAAAGAAGCTGGATATCATTTAGAGTCGATCAAATGGCAAGCAAGCATCCATAGCCAGCGACCATTAGCTTTGTGCTAAAGAGCACTGGCTTCCAATACTCAAAGAAGTAAGAGAGAATGAGGACTATTGAAAGATAAACTGATCTGTTTATATATATACATATAATTAAAGGTTTCAAGTGCAGGAACGACACTGATTGCGAGACTGAACTATAACGTTAACCGTATCCCTCCGTCTCTTTGAGGGATCTCGTGAATCTCAACTCGGTATTTTAACTTGATCAATACCAGTCAGTCTATCAGTTAACGTCTTCAACCTCGTGATATAATGGTCACCTTGATTCATCCTTCAGCTACTACCATCCTCAGACAGAAACCGCTGCGAGACAGTCCTTCTGTGGGTATTCACAAATCATGATCAGACTACCTTAAACCACTCTGATTCATTTTTTCCCAACCATTGATCGTGGTGGCGGAATACGTTGCACGTAACCTCCGAGTTAGTGAGAAACTTGTCTCGTTATATTTTACAAATACCGTCAGGACAACGGTGTTTAAGCACCAAAAATCTTCCTAGCTCTTCCGTAGTATGAATGTGGTGGTCATTTTATCACGCACTTTAATACTTAAGAAATTCATAAATTGATCTATGCTATATCACTGGTGGAATTCGCTGCCTAGTGCAACTGCTCCTTGTTAAATAGTTTTTCGAGAGGCAAACTCATTAAATTTTACAACGTCGATACAATAAGAAGTCTTGGTAAACAGCAAGTGAATTGGAAAGAATTAAATTAAAATATATGCAACAGTTTAGTAAGATTCCTCAAAGAACTGGTTTTGGAGGTGGTTAGAGGACCAACAAGTCTCAGGAGGGAACCCTAACCACTGTCCTTGACTCAAAACGTCTCATTATTAAAATAAAGGGTGTTTTAGCCTAGCGAGAGAGCTTAGGGTGGAAATATACAAATCAATACCCCCAAGTTGTAGTCAGCGGCTAGCACAGCCGTGGTCATGCTTCACAATGACGGATTAAGCATGCAGATTATTACATTTACGCAAATCATTTGAAATAGTAGACGGACAATGCTATGGAGCCTCGGGCTTGAAGCAGTATAACGAATACGGTTCTCAGCCAAAGCATTCGATTCTGCCAAAAACCCGTCCTCCATGGAGCGTGAGTTAGCTGAATGGAAGCCCATCTTCGTGAATCAATTACACTTCCACACTCTCCTAATTGAGTTTCCAGGTAAAATCAATCCCGAATCGAAGAACCAGGAGACTAATTCATCAGGCTTCTACCGAGTTACCTCTCAGGGACTGTTAAATCTTCCGTTCCAAATTAGTTTACGTGATTAGCGCGCAAGCTGTCAACCACATCAAAATCTGGACTCGTTTCGACCGTGACACTTACGAGCTTCTACCAACATGACTGACATGCATGTTGACCTGGACGTTTCAACGAGCAGCACGCAATTTGTACTTAAGGGACAAAATCTCCGTAAACCAACTGGAAGGATGAAAAAACATCAGCAACCCTCCCGAAGACAAAGATGCATTTTCTGTGCAAAAAAATAAAAAAAACTACTCGGACAAGGCAAAAATTTTGCTTGCTTTTGTCGAACTCAAACCATTTTATTGTCATCGGAGGATTGTATGTCGAGGGACTCAGAAATGCATTCAATGCTGGTAATTTTTGTCACGAATACCACGTTTTGCTAGTCTCTTAGGTTTGGGTTGATTGGAATCATATTATTTTCATACCCCGTGCATACTGTCTTCGTCTGAGAAAGCCGGTCACTTGGTCATTCTGTTTGGTCTATTAGAGCCATTAATAGATTTAACGGATTCTAAATCATTTTAATGAAGTTGGAAAGCGTGAAACATTCTGAAAAATGCGAAATAATATATAATAATATGCACTTCTCGATTCCTTATAGGACAGTTAGGAACTAGTATGCCTTTGTTACTTCTCGTTTGGTACCTGGTGTCAGTAAGTCTAAGAATCATTTTCAATTACGAATAAGGCGAACGCTTGTTCTAAGGCAGAAAATACTACTAACAAATTGGCGATCATCGAATTCAGCTGAAAAATATCATTGGAGGAAAGCTACTAGAGATGACCATGAGAATTACGTTGTGACGTTTGTTTCGTATTAGTAAGATATTGATCAAATCAAAAATTTTCCTCATCAACAAATTAGGCTAAGTAAAAGAACCAGCTTGCAGTAAGTAATACTGGACAATCGTTCTCCGATCGATGATGACACAATACGAAGCGAGCAGCTGCTCGTGTTTTGCTCATTCTTTATTGATTAACTTGTTTGAAGTATTGAGTAGCACAAACTAGTGAAAATCTATTTAATGTCACTTTTCGTCACGTTATTATTTGAGAAATTAATTTGAAGAAGGTTTACAACACTCATGATTTTCTTTGATGTCAACAAACACAGTCCCCGTGAGAACCACACAACGTGTGTGTGTGTATTTGTCGCCAATGCTCCTGAATGATTAAATAATCACGGGAACCAAAGTATGTCGCTGTTCTCAACATGCTAACTTTAGGCGCCACTATATTCTTTCTGACAAGGGACGCAGACAGAAATGGCCATAACTGGACCCGTGATTGCTCGAGAGATTCGATTATTTGGCACCAACGTTCATTCGATGAACCAGTCCGAATCAATGGTGAAAAAATCATCAATGATTGCTCTATGGACTCTATCTACAATAAAATTGGCTTGATAAACATAACCTAAGTGTTGGAAAAAGACAAAACCCGTTTGGTATGTGCCTCTACAAACCCAGAAAAAGACTTGCGGAATTGGTCCAGTTGTGAAAAGCCCTCGATCTCCACGGGATCCAAATACACGCAAGGACACAACCCAAACATGTCTGCGAAACCCGTTCGGTATGACCCAGCAATTTATCTGGCAGGGACTACACGCGATGCAAATGCATGGGTTGTGTCCACGCTCGGGTTTGAATCCTTCCCAGGTCAAAACTTTTCACAGTTGAATCGATTCTACATTTGTCAAAATTTGCCAGCCAACCTTCATATCCTAATTAAAAACGGATGTGGTTTGGAGATGAAATGTCTCCTAGGAACTTACCACTTCATCCTCGGAGTCATTGCGAAGGCTGATGTTTGGATGGCTCATGAATGGATCGTTTGCTGCTAACAAGCTGCTGTCTCGTGAATCGAGTTCCAGTGGCGGTACAAACACCTTTCTTCTTTGGGCCAAGTGTATATCGTTCACGCTAGCGGATGATGTGTGGGAATCGGAGTCATCTGACTCGAAATTTTCGGAAATATTTCCCAAACGATCGTTATTCTCATCGTCGGAAACAGAATCACCAAACAAGCATAAACTTTCCACTTTCGAGGCAATTAAACTGTTTTTATTATCGGACATTTGGCGTAATCCGCAGCGATTCAAATCTGCAAAATGCAAAAGAAAAAGTATGCAAAATGTTAGGCGTTTTTAGCAAAATATGATTCAAAATAAAATGGAACCTTGAGCCCGTTTCGAAATTGCACGAGCAGTTTGTACGGAACCCTTTCCTGTCGAGTCAATGAAATGTTAAGTTACCAGCGAATGACCTTGCTTGCTAGGACATCTTTTCTGCTATTAAAATCGGGATTTCAACTTGGAAATTCACGTAAAGCCGGTTGATCAGCAAAATACGTTTAAGCAAAATGCCTTAACCTAAGTTAATTCAAAGTAGGTACCCATGCATCCATTGTGTCTTGCGGTGCCTCGAAAATCCATCACAAGCGGTACTCGATGTAACTGCTCCAGTCAAAATTCACCAAACTTCTCATCTCTCGCAACTAGTGTTACAATCTCCAATTAATAACCATGGAAACGCTACAACTTTATTTCATTCTTGTTCAGAATTATTAGCAATGTACATCCACTGAGCTCGAACTAGGAAAAATACCGGTGAAGAACGATTGTAAGTAGAAAGCCTTAACCGTTGCCTGACCGGGCAGGTTCCCAACGGTTTGTTGAAATTCGCCATATGTTATTACATTTATCCCAAACTGATTACCATGGACACGGGCTGGCGGCTTAAACCAATCAAATTCTATCGATTGATAACCTCACTGCAAGTAGCCGAAGTAAGACGAACGATTTGCACGCAATCTAAAAAGTTTGGTTACTTGGTTAGCGATAGTAGAAGAAGAAACATTTGTACGGTATTTTAATGATAAGTTTGGTTTTAATACCATACAAAAATAGTTTCATAAAGCATATGGTCTCCAATTAGGATGAAGAACGGTAGTGGAAGTTCCCCAGTTTCATCGGTCTAATTATTCATTCTTTCCTCATTTGTAAGATGCTGTTATTGGCCGGCGGTGGCCAAACGGACTTTTGGACGTGAAGGTCGCGGGTTCGAATGCTCCCACCGCCGGCCAACTTTCCCAATTGGCAGCCCTCTGCTGGCCGCGGCCCCATTCCCGAAAATTGGTGTACATTGTTGTTTCACTAATAAAGGAGGTGAAAGATAAAAGATAAAAAGACTATACATAATAATGATATAAAATTTTCTTCACTACGAACTGCTTTCAGTGGAGGCCGATGTAACTCACCCCGCTTAAAATTTGTCTGAAAAAAGAATCAAACGGTCACAAAATGTGCACGATGAAAGCATGGTAGATACAGCTGGTTTTTCAATGTTTACATTTTAATTTCCTCTTGTTTTTCTCCTCTCTGTGGAGTTCCATTCGCACGATGGCACGTCGGCACTGTGAGTGTTTTCAGGCATGCGTATTATTAAGTATATCTATACATGTACATTGGGGACAACTGGTCAAAATTAGTTACTTACCACGTAAAAATGCACGGGAATCTAAGATTTAGAACCGGATTCGTCGCTGAGTCCACGGTGTTTAATAATCGTGTAACAGATCATCTCAAATTATTCTCTCTCTTCATGATGACCCTCATCAAGCTATCGCAAAATATCTGCCATCGTCCCAAACGAAATTGTTGCTCGAGGACCGGCTACGATGAGAATGTCCGCCTATCCCTTGCCCTATTCCACTAGCTCTTCATTGGATTCTTTTAAATCGTTTGTCATTTTACTTTTTTATTAATTTAATCACAGTGCGCATCATTTTTCAGGAAGGGAGTCTCGGCCAACAGAGGGTTGTCAAATGGCAAATTTGACTGGCGCTAGTAGGATTCGAACGAAAAGCCACGGCCTCATCCGCTTAAGCACCGTCGGCCCGGCGCGACGGACAAATTGACTAGGGAAATAAACTAATATGCAATCAGAATTAAGCAATTTCGAATAACTAGTTAGGCGGCAAGGCCCAAAGTAGACGTCTGGTGATCAGTAAATTGCGGTTTAGAATCTGTGTTGAAGTTCGGTTGTTTTGTAGACCATAGACATACATTATTGGCGCATTTCACCCAGTCACGCTTTTGAAGCCACGGAGAAGCTACCTCATACTAATTTGAGATCGTCTGCCCTATCGACTGTCCGTTCAAGAAAACGGTTATACGCAATATTTCTCATTTGCTTCGAGAAGGAAAAGATGTAGTCCATCGACTGAAACTTGAAACATCTTTTCATAGCCCTGGTGACTATCGTCACCCCATTTTTATCGTATTCGAATTGCTTGGGTTTTATTCTAAATCTGCAATGAGTTGTAAACGTTTTTTTGCCCATTCACTGTAGAACTGGATGTATGAATTTAATGTGGCGGTTTGCAGATTTTGCATAAAATCGTTCACATTTACACTTTTGTGAACCTGAATCAACGGTTGTTATTTTGCATCAAATAGGGAGACCTGAATTCGTGCACGACACAGTGCATGTATGTGCTTTTGTTTACCTACAAACAAGAAACACTCGGGAAAACGGTAGACGGTCATCGTGGTGTACGAAAATGGAACAATAAAAGAAACATCGGCTGGTTGGCATCAAGGAAAAATCTAAAAAGCCGTATTTCTATCTCAAATGGTGCGGACAGACAAACTCATTGTTGATTGAACAAAAGTGCTTAATCACCGCTTTGGAATGAACTATGTCTAGGTCAATGAGAGATGGATGGCGCAGATTGGTATAAAATCCCTTTTTCGTCTTACTGAAGACCTCTATTTAAAAAAAATGTTTACTAGAATTGAATTACAAGGTATCCAAGATCGAGCACACAACGAAATTAATAAGCGATGCACAGAGGAGAACTTGTATTGTGTTTTACTAGACTCCAGGTTTTGAGCGAGTCTACAAATATTACGTTTACGACTAGATGGTTCATTTATTACATAAATTTATTGCCTTATTTTAATAACGCTTTTAATCTGAAATGTATTCTCTGCTCCAACAGGAAATCAGCTGTATGTTGGTCAAAAGATGAATCACAATTGGTGCATCTCATGAACAGACGAGATAGGATAGCCCAGGTAGGTATATTTGCGTAACTCATAAATTTCATCCTAGTCAGAACAAAGGACCGTCACAGTATCCAATTCCATTTCCTCGGAAAAGCCTGTTAGTAGCCATCATTAGTACGTCCGTCTGAAACAAGCCGGCGATGTTCAGGGGACAGTGAGCAGAAGACAGTAGAATTCTTGCCTCAGATGTAAACTGCACAACGTCAGTGCTAGCATATATGTGGTTTGAAATATAGTGTAGTAGTTAGTGACTGTTTTGCCCAACTTCCAGCTTGCCCGAACCACAGTGCTCAGCCGCTTTGATAAAAATCTTCGCTTTTTGATCGACTGTTTACAAAATTTACTGATATTCAGGCGAGCTGATGATACGCACTCAATTAATTAACACAACTGTTATATTCCATGGGCTTACTTTACGGTGGACATAAACGAAACAGGTGCCCGTACCGGATAGGGTGCACCCTATCACGTATCACTTGAATCTGGCGTAATCAAACAGCTTTCAATGGAACTACAATCCATCCACGATACTTTTTGGTTGCATTGAATATAATTAATGTTTTTGAAGATAGGTTTTCGGAGTCTAAACTTTGCGGCGCTAATGATAGTTACTGGTTTCGGCTTCGACGGAAAACTACATTTTTTGAATGTTTCGGTTTATGCAGAAACTCTAAAAACAATTAAGGGAAGCTTGCATATCTGTATGCATACATTTGGACACATAAACACCTATATGTATTTCTGCAAATAACATATTCAATTTAACTAAGATGCAAGTCAGTTAGTGCAGATATTTAGAAAACAGCTTTCCTGTTCGCGCAGATGTCTTTTTATGTGCATATTTACTAATTTCTGCGGGTAGAAAAAGGTTTGGGATCAGATTCAGTCACTGGGCCTTAAAACTTTGAGCTGCATGTGCGTGTGCATGAATAAGCAATTTCGTTCAAGTGAATAACGGCCTAGAAATTGAGACATGAATTTTCACAGTTATGCAAACACTAAGACAAAGTGAATTTATCCGTGAGTACAAATGTGTTTCCGTATGTTTTGGCAACTGATTGCATAGACGTCGGTATGAAGAAGTAGAAGAATGCTTTAAAACTACTAGAGGTCCACACATTTGCATATCAAAATGTCCCTGTTTGCATCTCAATACAAAACTGTACACATGCGAATGTATATCAGAACACTAATAGTAAGTGACATCATTGAGGTACGAGCTATAGAAAAATGATACAAGCAAAATGGACTATTGGTCGAGTGCACACTCCTAAACGACATTGAAGCATGACTATTAGTTTGTTGGTTTCAATTTAAATGGCTTAATTGGCCTGCACTTAGTGGACTTTCCGCTAGATACTCAAAATCGATATCCCTCGAAATGTCAAATATTTTCTGTTAAGGAAGCTGTACGCATTAACCGTTCAAGAATGAAATATCTCCACCAGATTAGGGGGAAAAGACGAGGATTTGGCAATTTTAACCTTGATACATTTTAGTAGTAGGAGATTAAATGTTTACATGAAATAATTCACCATGTGATATCATCACTCAACTCACCATAAAGAAACCATGGAAGCGCTGTACAGCTGTTTCATCCTTGTTAGGAATGACTAGCAGTGCATATCCACCGCGCCCGAACTGGGACGCGAACCCGGGACGAACGATTCTGAGTCGAACGCCTTAGCCAATACGCTACCGGACAGGCTCTGAACGGTTTGTTGAACTTCACCACATTATGTTCCACCTATCCATCACTGATTTGCACGGTTACTGTCCGTTAGCTCACAGCGATCGACGCCTACTGATAGATGACTTCTCTGCAGGTAGCCTAAGTACGACGAAGGCTTTGGATATGACACAGTTCGGGCGCAGTGGATATGCGCTACTAGTCATTCCTAACAAGGATGAAACAGCTGCACAATGCTTCCATGGTTTCTTTATGGTGAGTTGAGTGATGATATCACATGGTGAATTATTTCATGTAAATTTTAACCTTATTTACCGTTCCTAGAGATATCCAAACACTACTGCCAAACCAATCATGAGTGGAATAAAATGCAAATGAATATGATCACGGGCATATGAAGCCCAAGAGCCAATTGCATCCCCGAGATACGTCGCCTCAGAACTTGGCAATCAGTGACCGGCTCTTTTTTGTTTATGAAACATCGATATTGTCCTGCTGCCTGGCAGACATGGTCAAAGTTTTGGGTGAGTTTCCCCCTCCCAACCTAAAGCGTTTGTTTGTTTTGGGCAACCGGATAGTACACAGCTCACTAAAATACCATGATTAAGGACTGGCTATCGATAACAAAGGAAAGAAGGAAAAAGCTCTCATGTGTTCGGCAAATTCTGCACAAATCTATTGTCCTTATCTTATTTCCTGCTCATCCATCTATCACTTTGCCAAGATTCCAGCGGCAAATGGCCTATACACAAACTTGTGCACTATGTACATGTACATTATACCACCATATCACTCTGATATACTCACTGACGTCAAAAGCTAATAGAACCAAATGAAGGTGCGTTTAAACTTTGAAAAACGAGCTTTAGTTTCTAAGCTAATATAAAATTAAAGCGATGGGGCTCAAGAAGTTAAGGGTAGCAAAACATTTTCCAGATTTTCTGCGCATACATATTATACACCAATTTGAGAACAATCATGATACCAATGTACAGCAGACATGTCCCTTAGCATTTCCACCAATGACGCCTGTTTTGAGCCATATCTTCAGCACCTTCAATCATCATAAAACCTCGTCTCTTGGACCTCAAACTGATGCTCCCGCTAGACAACAGCGACGCTCCAGAGACATCGCCGAGCACTCTCAAAGCAGAGAAAAGTCTCCCTCAGTCGTAAAAAAGCTACGAACTGCGGCATTATACACGCCTCCCTTTAGGGAAACCTGGATGCCATGGCGGCGCCACAAGCGTCATCTGTTCGTAAAAGCTGCGCTGGCTTTCGCAGTTTTCCATGTGACCTTTTCCGCACCAGTTCCGCCGGACGTTATCTGAATCCCGAGGTACCTGAAGCCACTGATTACTTCTAACCGATCACCACAAAGAGTGATCACAGACAGTCTCCTGATAGTTTTGGAGAATCACCTTGTCAAAGTGCCACCAGTTTGTATAAAGGTTTATATGTCTACAAGTCCTAGCGACTGATGAGTTCCACTCTAAATAAATCCGAAATATTGAGAAAACAGTTGAGCAAACAAGCTCGTTCTCAGTGATTCGTACTCATGCAATTATATCACTATAAATCTTGACAAAAAATGTTCACTGTAGGAATGATTGGATTAGTCAGATACAAATATGGGTGGGAAAATGATTTGTGGTGTTAGTTGTTTTGTTGTCTAGGGTTTGTATTGGGACGGAGGGCGAGCCAGGGGAGTTGAAGCGCAACCACAAATTGTTTTTAAGAACAAAGTGGAGCATTGTGAAGACGGATTGCGACAGCTTCCGCAGTGCTCAAAAGGTGGCACTTTGCCAACCTGGATTGTTGACCTCACAGTGTGGTTAGTCTGTGCTAGATGTGAAACAACTGCGCTATTAAGTGACTCAATTATTCCAGTGCCTAAACATGCCGGGTGGTGCCCACGGATGCGTTCAGACAAGCGCTTGGTCGTGCGGCCGACGTACATCGTCCCAAAGGAACATGTGAATGAATAGATACAAAACGAGGCTGCAGAATCGGGGACTTTGTCTTTCAACCATAATGACACTACGGGGCGGGATTTGAACAGGATACGAAGCTTGGCTGCGTAGAATGTCTTATTGATAGCGCTAGTCAGTCTTCGTCGTGCTATCTCTGCTAGCGTGTCACCTTTGATTGCCAGGATATGTATACTGGCTTTCTCTCCACCGTCGCCCTCCTAGGAACTTCCTGTTCTGTCTCCAACATCTTGTCGATTAATCTAACTGGGAAACAATTTTCATTGAATACTCTTCTGACCGTCTGTAGTTCAGCTTCAAGAGTATCTTTTGTGCATATTCATTTTGTCCTGGCAATCAGACATCTAATTAAGTTCCACTTCACATTAAGAGGTACGAAGCTGTGGGGATTGATGTATTGCCCATTCCATGTGGCTCTCTTGTGTACTGATCGCCGAATTGAGCCGTCTTCTCGACGACCTAATCGTAAATCTAGGAATGCTATTTCATTGTTCAGCTCCACGCCTGTTATGAATTTCACATTAGCGTGAGCCGATTCGAACATATTCAACAGTTGGTTAGTTTCGTCGAGGGGTTGAGTACACAGAAGATGTCATCCACATAACGCTTGTATAAGTAGAGCGATTGTATTGACGACTCGAGTGGCCAACGTTCCAGCTTTGTCATAAAAATGTCAGCTAGTAATGAGCCAACTGGGGACCCCATTGCTACGCCGTCCTTTTGACGGTGTAGCCACAGAGGTATTCGATTGTCTCCCTGATCGGAACGTTGGTAAAAAGAGCGATGACGTCTAAAGAAGGCATTCTTCGTCCTTTCATAGTTAGTTCTTTCACGGAGTCGATAAGCTCAAATGTGTCTTTGACACTGTGTTTTGCTACCTTCTGTCTAACGGGTTCCGGTACCTTAGCTAACCATTTTGCCACAGCATGGTACGGCGAATCGCACACATCGAGAATAAGCATCAGAGGAACTCCATTTTTATGTAATTTGGGTAGGCCGTACAATCTCGGAATAGTAGTTCCCTTAAGCCGAATCTATTCGAATGTCGTCGAATCTATGATATCCCTTTATCTCCGTCGTCTAAAGATACCTGACAAAGATTTTTCTATCTGATGCGCTTTTTCATTTCCCTTCGTCATTTTTGTAAATTTTGGTTCGTCGTACAGAATGGCTTCCATTTTCGTTACACAGTCAGACATGTTCAAGAAAACTGTGCCTGCACCCTTATCTGGTCTCGATAACATGATGTCTACATTTTTCTGGTCTTCATTAGACCATTTTGCGCTCGGAAAGTTGGTGGCATTGTTGAAGATATAAAATAATATGTCTCAAGACAAAATTTGTACTACGACTTCATTAAACCACGCCATGCGGCCGATAGCTCATGTCAGCTGTGAGGGAATTAAAAACCTGCTACCAATCACTGACTTCTATTGAGAATCGTTTGATGACGTGCACTTATGATGATAGTGTTAAAATATTCTCAGGCAGTTTGATGCACAAATAGCTAATCCGCAGCTGGCTCAAAACCTGAACTATTCATGTGAACATGAAATAAGCTGTCCGTAAATGTTTATGGCACACGAGTCGCAGACTGCGCATGCCTGAAATATTTGATTTAAAGTTTATTTTGAATGCATTGCTTAACCGTTGTTTCATTAAGAGCTTTTGAAAAAACACTTGAAATGTCCAAGGGTTCAACAGAGGAATCACAGACACGTCGAATATAGGTTACCCTGTATATAGCAACACGCTTTAATGCTGAGAGTGATAGAGTTCGTCGACTGGAGTTTCTTCTTGGATATTAGTTGGATCACAACAGGCAAAGCTATTCCCCTGAAGATGTGACATATCGTCAGAGACGGCCTCAGGAAACTCAGTAATTAATGCGTTTTATGATGAGCAAAATGTATGGGAACATATCTAGTTACTATATTACATATTGTTGTAAACAATGGCAAAAATAATTTTTGATCAGAAATAGAATAATACGGGAAGCAAAAGGCTACTTTTGAGAAAAAAGGTGCAATTATTGGCGACTGGTAAACTGCGCTGTTTAATTTTATTATTTTCTTTCATCAACAGCCGCAAAGACTGCATAGAAGCACCAAACAAGATATAGCAAACAGGTGATGGTGCAGATATGGAGGAAGATATCGTGTGTAAGCGATTTCTAATAAAAGAAACATCAGTGTCAATGTGCGAATTCCGTCGACAGGAGTAAAAGTACTTCGTTTATATGTGGACTTCATTTCGTTTAATTTTATTCAAGATCACTGATGTAATTCAAGCTCATTTAAATCCATATACTTTGTTTTATCTATGCATACAAGAACAAACATGTATCTAGAAGCACTTTCTATCATGCAAAATGAGGCAACTATGGTTTCATATGAAAATAGTTAAATAAATTTCTTTATAACCAAAGTGAAAACGTAGAGGCCTGTATTAATAAATATTTAACATCATTTGTCCTAAAATCAATACCCTAAACAAGCGAGCTTAACGAACGATCGAATTTTGGGTGAACAGAAAGACAAAATACCGCGGTGTCGTTCGCAGTAAAAATAATTTCGTGCTACGCTATTTAACAAATATTGCCAGTTTTTCACTGAAGGATTAATTACATAAATGAAAATTAGTACGCAATTGCAGTTTAGGGGACTCAGTGAACTGAAGAGTAAAAACAGTAATTACAAAAACATTTAAAGAAATAGTCGCAAAGAACGACAGGTTTATGTAAATTGCAGGTCTAAACAGGATGTTTTCCTAGGGTCAAAGTCCACTTGCGCTATCGCTAACCTTGCACCAACGCGTTTTAGATTTAGTGGCTACACTTCCGTACAGTCTGCTTAAAGGGCTTTCACAGACAAATACTTTGAAGATAGGGTGTAAATATTATTTTGCCTTGTAGTTGACCAACTACTATGACTTATTTTTCAACCAATATCTCACAAGGTAAATGGATTGCCAGTCTTTTCTTCTGTGAAAACGTGCAACACATGTCCAGATTATCTTGATCTATCCTCATTCGTTTCTTTCGACTGATAAACTCAGCAGCCTAGGTTCAACATTTACACTGAATAAAGCCTCATCCCATCATGCCTTACAACGGCTGAGAAAGACAACTTTGCTCAAGTGTCTAAAGTTTTTCGGATCATCTACATTCAGTGGCCAATTTTCCTAATACTAAAGCATGGCCGACCTTATTAGGGCCTTGTAAAATCAGCCTTTATCCCATCCAGCCGCTAGGGACTAGGATAATCTATAATTCTTAGTTTGTTTACACTACAAGTTATCAATAAAAATGATGAAAGTGAAACATAAACTGTAAAGAAAAAGGAAGGTAGATGAGTGGACGTAATTTTTTACTACGGATTTTCTTGTTTGTCAGCAACAATGCAGCTGAAATGAATTTCGAATATATATCTCAACCCCTAGTTCTATTCTCAGGGGTTTCTAAAAATTCATTGTCTTGTCTTTCCTATTTTGATTGAGAGAAGCTCCAAGGCTTACTAATCCAAACTTTGGCTTTTTCATGCTAAGCAGGTGCAACCAGTGAGGAAAAGAGAAAGAATTTAAATAAAATTGAACTCTTTTGAGGTCTCCAGAAGTAAAAGAATTGAAGAATATCATAACAAAATTCGCGAAGAAATTACAACACACCGCCTGTTGTCATTCCATGTTTGATACTGGGTTCCGTAGAGACCGCAATATTTTATGAGAATTGCAAGATTCCATTTAAGTTTAAATTTATTCCTTAAGCAGGAAACTCCATTTGCTCTGCCTTTGAGACCAAGTGCTCAGCCCAAATTAGATTAGTGGACACGTCCACTAGTCACAAGTAGATCCAGCTGCAACCGCAGTTTAAAATTCAAATTCAGTGTTACTTTTGTAAAGCAGCCCATTACGTTTCGTTAATGGGAACCTTCCCAGTCAGTATGGAAGGCGCTAAAACCCCCAAATGGGTCCAATAGGGACCGTCTTTCAAATTTGCATTATATCATGGGGGGTTAGGGTAATTTCATGGGCAAAATCATAAGTTGAACATTTCCGGTCTTTGTTTTTCTCCAAAAGCTAAAACACAGAGTATATTATTGATTTCATATTTTGAGAACCGCTGTTGCTGTTTTTAGGAAATACGAATAAACAACTGGGTGAATACACCATGGTTGCTGGTGTTTGTCCATGAAAATTCCCAATTTATAGAATTTACGGGGAAATGTTTCTTGAAACCTCCAATGTTCGACCAAATCTGATTTTGCGGTTTTAATGAGGTCTAATTTTGAAGATTATTCTAACTCGTGACCTGTTGAGGATTGCTTACTGTACGTGAGTTGCCCTGCTGTGATCAAGTTTTCGTCATTTTTATATTGAATGGACAAGTGGGTTTTCTTATTGATTACGTAAAAACGCATTAGTTGTGTTAGACAATATCTTGTGAACTATTTTTATTGAAATCAAAGCATTTATTTGAAAATAATGTAAGATTTGGGCTGCGTCCATAGCTACAGATCACTTTTACTACTGAATGGTTAGTTACGCTCTCGCAACCATAAACTTCACTTGTTATCTGATGTACATTACTGCAAGTCACCTGGGTGATAGCCCTTGAAAAAGGCATTAGTTGGTTTACGGAGCTTACTTAGATGCGGGAAAAATATTTTTTGAAGACTCAATTACAAAGCCTTGGATTCATGTTTAGGGTGGTTTCCTGGACATGATTGCCTAAATTGTTTTCTTCTGTCACTTCACTTTGGAGTTTCTGTTTTTTCCTTGCTTTCATGTAAAAATTACACGATATCAATTTCTATGTAAAGTACCGCTATCTAGTAATTTCGCTGTAGACATTACGACAAGAAGTGTGTCGACAAGTAGCTTCAGGTTGTGCTTATATAGGTGGACTCTCCAGAACGTCTATGTAGAAAAAAAAGAAAGCGCTGAGGGTTGCTCGCAGACTATGAACAATGCACCAGAGATCTGTGCGGTGGATTCCAATGCGTTTGGTTGTTTGCAATAAATGGGTGATGGCATAACGTCCCCTAACTCAGAGTTAAACTGTGGAGATTTAATGGGAGCACGTGTGATATGTGTGAGTGAGGAGCCGGATATCTTAGAGCTTTTAAGGGTAAAACAGTTTTGGGCGTCAATAATTAGTTGTAGTGACAAGAAAATAGAGGAAGAAACTGAAGTTGTTTCTGCATCAACTAGCAGCGCAGTTTTTCCCCGGGTAAACCGTCCAGCATAAGACACCCGTTAATTAGATCTTTCCTATAGTTACAAAGTAATTTTAGCTTCCAACACCGAAACCCTGGTCCAAACGCAAAACATTAACATGGACTTTAAAGGTCCGTTTTACTTGGGGATTGAACTTTTGCCATACACTGGCTTGGGTCCTACGATATCCGTAACTCCTGTCATGCAACAAAAGGCATTGCTAGTGTATCTATCAGTGGAGGCAACCAAAACCCATATTACGCCTATGTAGTAAATTGTACTTAAACAACTAAATTTTAAGACCAAAGATTTTATGAACTTACAGGCATCAACATTCGGTGATGGAACTCAGAATGTCATGCGCGAGTTAATGACCACTTCCGTCCTAAGTAAGCGGAATATGCAGGCGCCCATTGGGAAACGGCTTTGTCTGGCACGAAATTTTTGTTGATAATAGGTAAGTTCAAGGCTGTGTTGCTTCAAATCTGCATTTGTTGTTTGCCTTATAGGCTATCAAGGAGCCACCGTGCAAACTGTGCTAGAAAAGATGAGGCGGTGCGTTCAACGCTGCAGATACTCCGCTCAAGAACACCATAGAAACTCAAGGAGCATTAGTGTTAGGTGTTCCATGATCACGATGAGCCAGCTACTGGGTGCTTTTAAATTAATTTTCCTTAAGATATGAGATATATGTGTTCTAGGTGAAAACAACGAGGATTTGACATATGTGTGCCTCGCGGCTGCATTTCTGCAGTCATGTATAACGGTTGCTACTATCAGTCTATACTGCCACCATAAACATCCTCTTTCAATACATTTAAGTAATATTGCTATTTCCACTTGTTTTTCAGATTGAAAACATTTATAGGAAATTTTTGGAAACGATTTGGGGTCGTTTTTGGGTATGGTTTGGGACTGTTTCGTGGCGTTTTGGGAGCGTCTGTGCAGTATTCGTCAGACGGGGTGAGACACTGCCCAATAATGAACAGCGTACTCTGTCACCAAGTAATGATTGCATAATGCAGTTTGCCTTGCGTTTGAAGGCGAAACTTTGTTATTCGTTGGATAGTTGACCATTGCTTGTTTGCTTGAACTTTAGCACTTGGAGTAGTAATGCCATCGTTAGAAGTTACACATGTGTTAAACAAATAAAGAAAAAAATATGTGCAACTGAATATAATAAGTTAATGCATACTTTCCTTTTATTTTAGATATGGGAGAAGTGCAACTGACTGCCCATTCGTCAGCGAACTAAACCAATTTACATAGCTACACAGGATTTGATGTGCGGTGTCGACTGAATATTTTAATACATTTTCAGACATCAACAATGGTCATACTATGTTTTGCCGCAAACCATTACTTTGGAGAGGGGCGAATGGTTAATCAGATCGACTCAAGGAGAACATGGGCGTATTAAACTCGTATTTATATCTAGGGTGCGTGTTTATATTAGGATCTCAGTCAGTTTTTATTGGGAGGTTTTGTGGCGACATATTGGAAAATGAATATCGGTGTGTTTGCTGCTGTCTTCGCCAAACGGTCCCCAAAACGACCCCTAGTTATTGCAAAGTTCCTGTTTTATAGTTGATTTCGGTGTCTATCGGGATTCGGTTTAGATAATGTTTCGGTGCGTTTCTCTCCGCTAATACAAAATGTGCCCATACAGACAATTGTTCGTTAATCTCTTGAGCATCTATGCAAAAGTCTTGTTTAAGGTCAGGGAGAGCTGAAATTTTGCGCAGACTTTTTCATCCAATCAGGGCTCCACTCAAATCACATTTGGGTATGTTTTAAAACTTTTTGGACACTCAGGAGTGTTTCGCTGCCTTACAACTTGGCTCCATATACTATTTCTGAAATGTAATTGCACTTCTAACATCTTTCCACGCCCTTACTGATTAAACTGTAGTTCCGCTGAATAGATTAATGCAATACAACCCACTTCGGCGAAATCTCGAGACAATGGGCACTCTTACACGCAATGCTATCACTCCTTATTTCTGAGGATCAAAACCGTTATTGGAGTATCCATCAATGTGCACATATATATGCACTTTATGAAGTGCAAATATAAGTGAACATGTTCATCGCCAATTTCAGTCACTAATATCCTTGCCATCCGACAACTACACCTGATGGAACAAAGTGAAAATGTGTAAGGTTCCCTACTGACAGCGATGCACTCAGAACTCACCGTTATATCACCTGATGCAACTAACCATCGACATTCGTATTGCCACTGTTATTCAAGCAAAACGTGATGCAATATAACAAGGCTGAAGGTTTTGGTACGTTGACAATAATGTGTTAACCCAAGACAGAACTACAACCGCCATTTTATTTTCGTTAGGTAAATAGCAGCTCTAATAATCTGCAAGGACACATTGGGCTGGGCGACTTTTGTGTTCTTGGAATGTTAACTACCTGATTTAGCTGGCGGGTCAAAGCGTACTTCTGCCGATCCCGGATTTTGAGTTCCTAAATAGAAGTTATTGAATAGTGGCTTAGGTTTGAGGCTTGTCGGTCCAATTGTCCCCTGCCTACTTCGCATAGAGTTTACATTGCTGACTTAATAAGGCATGGATTACATGGGACAAGCACTGGCATGAAGCACGCTACCGCACAGTCTTTCGTCACTTGTTGATCGGGATTGTCACGTAAAACATCTATATCGAGCATGTGCAAGAAAAAATCAGCGGACGAGAGAATAACTGTACAATTGCTTTGCTGGCGAAACAGAGGTTTGTTCTTATGTGTCCTAAGTGTGTTCACAAAAGTACCAAATGAGAACTCCACCGGTAACTAAATTCGAAGAATGTGGGCCCAGAGTTAATTCAAAAAAATTTGGCTGAAATTTCTATGATGGTTTGCAAAGGCCAAATTCGGCGCCTGACATATTATGGGCCCACCATCACTTTCGTTCTCGGGGATCTGACTGGTCCAGTTCCAAGGGTCTGCAAGTAAGGATAAAGAATACACATCACCCCCATGGAGAATGTCACCATTCAATCCATGGGTTTCGTGCTAACGTACACCGCATTGTGGGACACGCAAACAGGTGTGCGAGTGGAAAAAGAAAACCCATTCCTAGGTACACAACGGCTTAACTCGTGCGTTTGCTTCATTTCTATTTTAGGAAGTGAGCTGTATTGGAAGCATTTGACGGAGATAAGAAAAACGGGATGAAGATTATAAATAGATCCATCCGCATTCTGGCATCAAATAATAGGTGAGAAACCAAGACAGACTGATGCTGATTCTGCCGCGCTCAACCAAATGGCAAACATATTCCCTACACCACCTGGAAATCCTTTACGGTGATGAGCTGAAAGTTTCTTTTTAACACATTAAAGACAAAAGCAGAGGATTTGCTGCCAAGCGGTTAGTTTTGCAAGGTAAATGTTACCCTAATAAAGCAGATACTAAAGGTTTCACGATGCTCAGCATTACGGATCTGAGCGTTTCTCGTGGCTCGTTAATGGTGACCCAGTACACCGGTGAAAGACTTAGTTAAATATTCGTCGTTGTTCATCGCCAGGTTCCAAAGCTTCTCGTGATCTACTGCTGATTGCGCTGTTGCGAGTTCCGTACCCCAGACACTGACATCATAAGCATACATAATAATATTACCGTGGAATGTTACGCGGGGGGTTGTCTATTTAATAAAGGACCAGAAACGTGTTAAACTCTGGTCCATTCAGCACTCCATTTGGGAGACAAGAGTGATAGGAAAATGAGGGAACATCACTGAAACTCAATATGATTTCATAGCTGATCACAAATAAAACAGGACACAAGGTTGTGCAGTGTAGGAGAATGTGGGACCCGGCAAAAGGCAGGTGCACATTCAGCGAAGATGGTGTGCGATACCATCCCCTCATCACGCGCTTACATCAGGTTTTCCATAAGAATCAAAATGTTTGCGATATAGGATTTGAATCTGGAGAAGTTGTCACGGTGCAAGGTGTCACGCACGGGTGAGGAATATCTTTACGGAAAACTCCTTCCGTACACGACTTCATGAGACCCATGTTGTACAAATTGCTTTGTTGCTTTATCTAATGCATGATTTATTTGCTTGAAAGTTTGTTTCTTTCCAATCATCGAGGAATTTTGGCACTTGTCGCCTGAGGAGCCGCATGAGCTAGGTGCAATTTTCCGCGCACTCATATAGCATGTCGTTGTGAACCGCTGTGAAGGCTAACTTGAGGATCCTTTGCCTTTGTACCATGGGGAACTTCATAATAGGGCAAAGTAAAATGAAAAATTTGCTTGTACTATGCTTTCGGATTCGAATTTATGTACAAATCGCAGAAAAGCTACGCACAATACTCAAGTTAATCAGTCTGAAGCCAGAGATAAGCCTTAGCAGCAAGGAAGGGATCACAGTTGAAACACGATCAAGAAAAAAATTGTTAATTTTTTGATAAAACTTACTGTGACTGAGTCCGTTAAGCCAAGCAGATCCTCGATTTCATCAGCAGCATCTCGTGCATTGGCAACATTCAGCCTCGGGCACAGATCTTCATAGGCACAAAGCAAACAAACTGAGGAGCCCAAAACAGTAACCCTACAAGTCAGTCAGGCCAATCTCCCTTGTACATGACGGCTGTCTAACGCCCTTGGCGCGTCAAATCCCAGCAAGCAATTATAGCACGAGCTGTGGCAAGTTCGGGGATCTTCAAACACATTACCGCCAACCAAATGTCACTTTCAATCACAAACAAGTGATTGCCTTGCTGTGCCCACGCTTCGACCAGCACACTGAGCCTCACCCATTACCATGCTATTTTTCTGTTACGTTGCCCCGCAAACCTGTACCCGACTACGTATATCAAAAAAACGTAAAAATTGTCCCCGCATCCTCCCGCGGGTCCTTGGCAAACCTCGACTATCTGCAGTTTGTCCTCTGATCCTGCACCTATTATGAGTCTCCTGTCGCAAACCCTCTATTTTAGCAAATATCTCCAATGTCCAAATACCAAAAGCCGTTTTCCTCACCTCTGCAATTGCTAGAAACGGCTTTTATCACAACAGACACCCGGAACGTACTCAGTAACCGGCCTTCTCTCGAGCGTTATCCCAAACTGCTCTCTTCCTGGTCGGCAGTTCCGATCGAACAATGTCACCAAAGTACCATCTAGAACCGTTCCATCCCCAATGATGCCAAACCATCCTTACCGGAGTTCTTCCAGACCCCTTTCATTAACTCTCACACTCCTTTCACCAACTCGCACTTCTGTTCACAAATTCCTTAGAGTGGATAGTCACTTACCGACCAGTAGATGTACCTTGATTAGCTTCATCTGTTCATCACAACTCTGCACTGTACGAACCCCGGACGCATCTGGTGACTACTTGGCTACCCTCAAAACCCACCTTCCGAACATTACATGGCCCGAGATATTTTGGCAAATACCCTCCACCCATTCTGAAGTACCGCTCCTTCAATGAGAATAAGGGATCTACGATTGCTGGAAAGCAACAATTATTGCAATAGGATTTGTGTAAGAGAAGCCCAGTTACATATACATTGGCATACTTCTCGAATACTTTGAGAGGCATGCTTGATTGCATGATCACGTTACATAGGTATGGCAAGTCACCCCGAACAAGCAAGTGAACATTCGATACAAAATAATGGGAAACAGCAAAATTGGCATACTTAGAGGAACACGATGTTTATGCGCACCAACAATGTGCATCGCAGACGCAGAGTTCAATTGGATGATGGCGTCGGGCCTAAAGATATCGGCAGTATTCATATTTAGGGGGTCCATAAAATGGACATGAATGTTGAACTGTCATGAAGAAAGTCTCCAATGACCTTGAGTGAAGGGTAAAAACTTGTGAAAAGCGGACCGAAACAGCTGACGGGGAGGCTATTGATGGCCGATAGAAGCCCTGCATTAAACGGATACGGAAAAGAACGTTGATCATTTTATCATGGATCTCGTGGCCAAGAAAATAAGTAGAAGCCATTTGAAAATGCGGAGGGACGAAGAACACTAGTAAGGAGTTTCGGCTGCCTATTGTTTGAAGACATGAATAATGGGAACGTCGTCGGCATTGAGGGAAGTGTGGATTGATATGATATGCGATGAATAATATATCTGACGCTGGTAAGCCAGTGCGAAACAAAGGCGGGTTTCTTTGCTCTTTTTTGCTTTTGGGGATTAGCTAATAGCAATTATTGGTATATTGATAGCCGCGATTGCCGAGGAGAAAATTTAGGGTGATTATTGCGTCAGACGATGGTGGTTGCACCTGAAACAGGGATTTAAGTGTGGGTGCCTTCGTGGCGGTTGGATGTCAACGAGACGGGAATGTCAGACACGGGCTGGCAGTTCCAGCAGTTAATATGTGCAATCAGAAGGACTTGTCCGCTCAGAGAATCGCAAGCATTGCGGATCACATTATATGGCCTCGAGTTCTAGGCAGACGTGCAACGGGGCCATCAGGTTACGTTGGTGAATAATGCAAATTAGAAGCAATGTCCACTTCCTCGCGGCCGTGGAGCAGTTCGAATTTGTCCGTCCTGGGATGGTTCATCTAAGCCTTAGGTCAGCTTGCTTTCACGGCGTATTGAGAAGTGCGCGGATGGGGCCATAAACTGGATGGTAGACCCTTAGGAAGACGCGAGTGCAAATGCACACAACTGGAACGGAAAAAGGGAGAGATGGTAGTCTGGATGTATTTCAGCTGGGGGTTATGGTGCGTGCAAATCAAAGAATGAGAAGTGCTGAATGTAAAAGGAGGTATTATTTGATGCCAAACTTCGCGCTTGGAATGGTTTAATTGTTAAATGCATGCAGAAGAAATAGTTCATGTGGCTATTGGTTTGGGAGTAAGTGAGAATATGATATTTTTACGTCTTTTTATATACCGTGCTACATGCGCACTAAACACGATATAAGTTAGGCAAGAAACTGCGCTAACTTATTTCGCTGACTAAGTTTTTCTGCCTATACCTACAGTGATTTGAACTTATGGAAACTACTGCTAAACCTAATACTAAAAATTGACTTGACCTTGTTGGGTGGATTGTATTACTCAGTACCCTAGGCCCGACTCATAGGCTCTTTCCATTGGAGTGAAAGGGCCGTGTAAGTTTGACAAATTTTATACGGTTATTGCCTTCCTAATTTCGTTTTTTAAGGATCGGAGACAGAAGAAATCATTCTTATATGTTGAGGTGGTTTATTCCGTTGGAAGGAATATTTGATGATAAAGAAGGTTTTCTTAATTGCTATCCTCGACATGGGAACTGACACTAAGTACTTAGCTCGACGCAAGCCATAGGAAAAGTTATTTCTTACTTGAGGTGCGGAGACGCACACATTTTTATCAACAACCTTGTGAAAAAAGGAGAGGCTGATGTGAACTTGACTCAGCCATAAGGGATCCAGGTGTAGTTCTATGAAACGTTCTATGCAGTTTAGCGAGGAAGAGAAGCCAAAAAGTGGCTTTGTAAATGTTCACTGAACGTTCTCAATCTGGAGTCTGTCACTCTGCTGCATGTTGGAACACACGATGCATCAGTAGTCCATGATATATCTTACGTGCCTTTTATATATCGACAACTTGCTTTCCTGGTTCCTAAATGTCCTATGCGTCGACCGATGTAGTTCTTTAGATTTTGCAACTTTTATCAAGGTGTCTTCTGAGAAGTTGAATGTTTTGGATTGCTGCAAAGCCAGATCTCTAACAGTGTGAATAGAATTAATGACTTCTTGCTTAATTTCGAAGATTCTTGCAGGAATGGGGCATGTGCATGCCAGTAAGCTGCTTTTGTGGGCCGAAAATTTCATCGACTAAGTTGAGCACCATAAATCAGGCGATAGTGGATCACCTTTTACATTGTCAGTGATGATGTCAAGGTCACGAGGTGGAAATGTATATACAATTTTTATATCGTTGCAGACAGAAAGTGAGTACCATGCCTAATTATGCGAAAAATGCCGTTTATGTACAGCAGAAACAGTAGCGGATCTAGTATGCTTCCTTGAATACCCCATTAGTAATCAGAAGGAGCTTTGATAGGGTTCCATTTACACTCCCTACCTGCAGTCTAGAGTCCAAATAAGAGGAAAAACAAGCCAAAAGAGCGGCTGTTTTACCGTAGCTCTTGACTTTCATGATTAGCTTGCGATGGGATACCCGACCAAAACCTTCGTCATGTCTAAGAAATTTAAAATCACCGACTTTCCTTCGTTGGCATCCGTCGTCACTATTTTTGAGAAATCAGTCATGCGTGTAGAACTTGATTTACCTTAAAGAAAACCATGTTGGCCGGCTTTGATGAGGTCAGGATCTAGTAAGTTGTTAATTTACTTTTTATTATTCTTTCCAGAATGAGAGAGACAATTGAGGGGTGATTTGTGGGTCCGTAATTAAATGGCTCCTGCTTTGAACCGTTTTTGCAAATTGGGACAATGACAAAAGTTTTCCATTGGTGTAAGAGGTTGCCACAATTTAAGGAAAGATTAAATGGATTAGACAAAAGTACAGAGATATCTGCACCCCCGAATTCGAAGATGGCCGGGGGGTAGGTCGTCCGATCCAACGTGGAAGGACGGTCTTACTTTTGACAGTAGTGGTTTAATATCACTTGGGTGAAAAGAGAATCTTGGAGGGGAAGCAGAGGAGACTGGGGGAATTTCCGGTATAACGGCGGTGTCGTCACTTGTCATAGAGTCGGCGAAATAATCACTGAACACCTCTGATATCAGTAGAGGGTCATTTGCGCACGTGCCCCCAAAAATGACAGACGTGATGCGCCCTCTAGGTGGGGAGTTAGATACAACTAATCGATAAGTCCTGATGCCCGATAGCCCCGTTTCGCCGGAAATAATCTTTCGGCTTATCAAAGGTAGGGTGCTTGTACCATGGGGCTGAAAGGCTGTCTCTTATATATATGAGACAGCCTCCCCCGCGCTTATTTATTCTGTCCTTCCTAAAATCATTGTAACCAAATAAAGCAATGTTTTGTCGAGGGTATATTCGGTCAACCATGTCTCAGTGATAAGGATGAAATCATGTCTATGCGTATATACCAACAGGCGCAGCGCGTGCACCTTATTTAGTATCGATCGAGCATTTAACAGCAACAATGAAAATGGCTAAGTATTATTAGCATCTGTATGTGGATAATTGGAGTAAACATCATCACGGGGGTAAGAATTCATTTGGGGTGGGGTAAAGTGGGACGTATGCAAGGAAGGTAGGTCAGGAGGGGGGTAGGTCGGGGAGAAAAATGGGTTGACATAAACCGGATAGTGATGTGAGGTAGGGGCTTGGTTGGGAGTAAGGAAGATGCCGGTAGGCGAGGAATGCCAGTGGGTCCTGCCCATAGCACGCAAGGTTGGATGTAACTCTCATTCCATCGCACGTTGGTTGGTACCAATAAAGATGGTGGTTGGGCCGGATGTAGCGGGACGGGGTGGTTCCTTTTGATATCCATGAAAGGTGGCGAGTTGATAAGAGTTTGTCCAAATGGCTGCCCAGGGACAGGAAACTGGGCAGCTGTTGCAGGATATGGGGGGTGATAACCGGTTCACCTGGGGAATGGGTCACCCTTCGACATCTTGATATCTCAGGTGTTCTAGAGTGGGTCGGCTTATTCATCATCGAAGTTTCAGTCACTGGGTCAGCTCTAATTAGTTATTTATTGAGTGGTGTGCGTTACGGCTTCTTGATAGCCTTTTGCGTCCGTGGCATTCATTTTGACGGTAATTTTGGGATATGCCGGGTGAGTTTAGCGATATGATTGAAACCGGCACTGTGACCAGTTTTAGGGTTTTCGGATAATGGAAGCAGTCTAGATGCCCTTGCCATACCGTCAGAAATGTTTGCAGAGTTTTGCCGGGGTTTTGAAGAAGGAATTTTGGAGGGCTGCAGTATTGATTAGCATTATGACGTGGACGGTTCAAGGTGCAAATATCGCTTGGTGGTCGAAGAGGAGGCGCGCATGGTGAATTGTCTGGATCTACCTCATAATTCAGAGAGAGTTTTGGGTTTGGAGAACCCAAATCTAGCTTTTGTGCTGTCGGGAAGGAAGCCATGCTGTCCAGGGTTAATAAATTCATGTTCCAGAAGGCATGTTATAAGACTATTCTTAATCAGACGTTTCATGATCCTGGAAACCATAAAAGTGTGGTTTATTAGGCGGTAGCCTGCAGGGTCATAGCGTGTACTCTTTTGTGAACGGGCAGAGTCAGAGATGGTTTCGAATGTGACGGTAAGGTGCGGGACAGAATGGATAAGTTGAGGATGATTGCTAACAACATAGGGAAATCGCTCCCACCTAATGCGAAGGCAGACTGTGGCAATACATCAGGTCCAGAGTGGTAGCAAATTTTGTTTTTTTACCAACAGCTGGGCTACGTCCTTCGAAAGAATGCAACTGTTGAGTAAGACTCTATAATCAAGCGAGGTTGGCATGGGGTAGTCATTGTTGTCATTTACCGGAGCAGATGCAAAGTATTCACCGAAAGATTCTGCAATCTCATATGAATGCAGATAATTGGAGCAAATATCATCACAGTTGTAAGATTTGATATGGAGTGAAAAGTCATTCTGAGGCAAGCAGTGGGGAATGGAAATCGGTGTTAAGGTCTTTAGAAACTACATCCTGGTACGTTTGATTCATAGGCCACGGTAGGTTTCAACCTGATTGCCGGCGGAGCCGGTAAGCAGCAGGCGTTTGCTGGAGAGATGAGAGGCTGTGCACCAGTGGTGTAAGATGATATAACTGAAGGGAAAACCGGGTAAATTAAGTGATAGCTTGAATAGGTTTTGAGTAAAGCCGCAGTTGGTGGAATGTTGGAAGACCTAATAACTGGCTGGTAGAAAGCCTCCAGATTCAGCACTTCTTATTATAGTGCACTGAATGCGCTCATTGCTAGCACACAACACGGACGGAGCTCAACGGCGGATGTCAAGGTATGGCCGGAGTCCCCAAAAGACAGGAGCGTTACGTAATGGGCGGAAACGTTGAGCTGAAAGATGACAAGCAATGGTAATTCGGTAATTGGACGGACGTGGCGAGAGCCAGGCGTAACGTCAGGCAAAATGGATGAGACACGTATTTGACAACAAATGGCCAAAAAATGCTAAGGGTGGAGGAAGACTGTCAAGATTGTCTCAAACTATCCGGAGGAAATTTGTGAAGCTTCGAATAGGGAACTTCCAAGAATAGTGATTACATTTATATGCGGATGGCGGTAAGCCGTACCGGGAGGTGTGTCAGATAATAGAAAGTTCGTGTAAGAACCATCATTGAACACACTAACCAAGAATGTCCTCTATGCTGCAATTTTTGTTATCGCGGCTTCTGACCTTATTCGGCAGTACGGTTAAGGAATATGAGGTGCACAAGCCGTTACGGAGACTAATAATCGCGGTTACATCTAATTGCAAAGATGCGAGTCCAGATATCCAACGCGATAATTGGCGCAGTTTCGGTTTGACCGGGCCAGAACTCGAGCGCCAGTTCTGGCTTACAGGTTTCTAGCGGGAATGATAGGATAGCAGATTTGGAATCGCCATTACTAGGACGGAAGCGTTAGCAGCGCGTGTGCTCCGGATGCGAGATATGAAACGCGAGAGAGAGGTAGTCTGGCTTGGGTGTCATCTTGGGGTTATGACTATTGGATCGCGACAACATACCCGCAACATAGCGCATCTATTCCGTAAAATGTGGCAACTAGAATGAGCTATGGTGGCAGTTTTAGGGGTAGTTGAGGGTTTGGGGCCACCCGGAACGACCTGTTAGTCTTGGCAAGCCAGTATAGAAGATAAGATGACATAAGAGGCGAGGAGTACACAGGCTGAAGGTGTTTAAACTTAAGGATTTTGACAACAACATGCATCCATCAAAAGTTCGTCGAGATGTTCTGCAGCCCACATTGGGAAAAGCTCAAAAGTTATTTCCCTAAGCCACTGGTATGAGGGTTATATCTCTGCAATAGAGGTCAAAAAGTGCAATAGCGTGAACTTGCGATAAAGCGATAAAGTTAGAGGTGAAGTGAAATCCCATGAACCCAAGATGATAATCACAGCAAATACTCGGACAGGACCTAGAATTCTGACCCATGTTCGCATGTCTCGTCTAGTCTGGTATTAGCTTGTGTCAGGTTAATTAAGAGTGGAACATCTAGTAACTTTGCCAGCTGGGCTTTGAACTGGGATAAACTTGGGCACAACCGCAGGCAACTAGGGAGTTCAATCCACAGTTTAGAGTAAGCAACTGTGAAGAATTTTGCCCTGATCGATAATCGAGTCAGGGGCATTCTTAACGAATAGCTTCTATTACGAAATGGATGCGGGGGTCTACCAGCATCCTGTGTGAGGTTTGTCGTAGGATGAACATTATTGCGGTAAAGGTTGAAGAGAAATGCAGGGTTTGATGTAACGCGACGAAGCCACAATGGTTTAAGCTCAAGAAGCACGAATCTTGCCCTGTAGTTTCGGCCAGATGAAGGACCAAGAAGATTTCTAGTGAATGCACACTGCATATTCTCCATTGCAATCCGATCGGCTTCACGCCTACGTGTAAAAATAATCGGACAGTACTCGAGGTGGGGCCCAGCATGGAACTTGAAGGTGATAATTCGGCAGTCTTGATTGCAGAATGCCCTTAAGATCATTTTGGCGGTTCTCTAAGCTACATCAGCCTGATGATGGGCTTGCTCGTGGAAGTTAAAAGAGCAGGAGTATTGTTACCCTAAGTCCTTAACTGTGTGTGATAAAAGAATTGGTTTACTGTTTATAGAGAGGGGGCCCGGAGGAACATCGCATTTATATGTTATTAGAGAACTCTTGCCAGCACAGAACTTCATAGGCCACTTGGAACACCAGTTATCAAGAGACTCTAGGTCTTCATTGGTGAGTGCAAGAGGGAGCTAAATGTATCAGCCTGAAAAGAGTAGACTATTTTGCTGTCATGGGCAAACAGGAACGGCGTTCCATGGGGAAAAATTTTAAAGTTATTAATAATGTATAGCAGGAAAAGGAAAGGACCTAGGACGCTCCCCGGAATGATCCCTTTGGTAATAGCAGAGAGCTGGGGAAAACAATCGTTAATAATGACTACCTGAAAGCTATCGGAAAGGTAGGATGATAGCCAAGATAGGAGAGGATTTCTTATTCTATAAGTCCTAGTTTTGGCCAGAAGTCGGGATTGGGATACGCGGTCAAACGTTTTTGACATGTCTGGAAAGATTATGAGCATCGGTCGGTGGGATTCAGCACTTTAGGTAACCATGTTTAAGAAGTCAAACTTACAGGTGAGGCAGGATCGGCCATTAAAGAAGCCGTGTTGGGAGGGGTTGTTAGGATCGTAAATAGTAACGAAGTTAACCAGCTGTTTTTTGACAATCTTTTTCATAGAATTGGATAGAACTGAAGTGTGTATTTTGGGGCAAAAGTTTTCAGGTTCATGCATAGAAACTTTTTGTGATGTGGAACAGTAATGGAGGTTTTCCATTGTGACGGAAATGTGGCGCAGGACATGGGGAGCGAGAGCAGATTCAGAAGGAGCGGTGTGAGATCTGAACCAGCGGTACAAAATAGGACTGGTAGGATGCCATCAGAGCCAGGCCCGTGGGATAGCTTGGTATATATCGTCACTTTAATGATGACAGACACATCGAAATAGATGGAGGATAATCCAACCGAAGTTAACATAGGGTGAATTTCAGAGTGTGTCCAATTGTCATTGATGAGTTCAGAAGAGAAATATGTATTGAATGCTTAAGCAACGTCTACGGGGGATTCGATGCGTAAGGTATTAAATATGATGTTCGGAATAGTTGACTATTCGGGCTGCGAGGGAGTTTTGAAAATGCGGGAAGTCCTCGGAACTCGGTTAGGCGACACATGAGTTAACATTTCCTGCCTTTTTAACCTTAGTTCGGACTTCAAAAGTAATTCTTGTTGCAGGCGGTTATGTTGCATTATGAGCAGGAAGTCCTCCGTTTTGTTGAAGATTTTTGAGCCTTCAAAATCTTCGTCTGGAGCTGACGAACCCTAACAGGTTTCCTTGGTCTATGTTGAGTGATCGGAGTGGACAGACTATAAATAGTAAAAAGAAGTTTTCGCAAATGTATTCTGCTGCTTTATGCCAGTCAGGTGATAAAAAGAAGCTGGACCAATCAAGGGTTCGCAGAGCAACACGGATTTTCCCCAACGAGTCGACATATAGGAAGAGACAGTATGGTGAGCAAACATGGGTGAGGAAGGTTTGTTACGGAAAGGGAAGCTACACGTGGTGACCTTGTGGTGGCTCCCAGGGGAGGGGTTTAGCACTGAAACCTTAACATTGGTGGTGCTATGCGCAAAAGTTGGGTTTAAGATAATACGGAACAATGTGGGCGTGGTCACATGCTGAGTCCATTCCTCGGCGTGCATTTCAAAATCAAAGCTGAGTAGGGCATGTGGAGCGGATAAAGAAGACCAACTAATTTTAGAGGCGCTGAAATCACCTGCAATTATCTAACGGCTAAAGTTGAGACCAGAAAGATAAACGAAGTCTTGGGTGAGACGGAATTCAGTTTCAGTTCTCTGACAGTAATCGGGATTGAAGTTATGGTGACTAACGAACCACGTTGGATGAGTTGGCAAAAGTTGGGTTTTAATTTTGGGGTTCTTTAATGGTGCCAAAGTGAGCAGTTTGAGGTCTGACTGAGTTGACACTACCTCCTGAATTAGCTGAGCTGTGGGGCCATGATAGACCTAAAGCTGCGGGCATAGCACCGTGCTATTATTTATGGGCTCGGCGGGGATCTTGCGAAGTGGAAGAGGGTTTTGTGTCTTACAGGGACCCCTTCCACCGAGGAGCGCCACGACATCAGTAGTTATAAAAAGGTTCCTTCCTTGGTGTCGAGCGCATCACTAATCCTTTGGGGGCCTGCAGCCTGTGGGGGCAGGGTGGAATATGACGCTGAACTAGAGGGACTGGCTCTGACGACAATAATGTGGCATGGATGCGGGATGGACGGGTTTTCGAGTCTGGTAGAGCGAGCTGACGTTGGAGTGGGGCGCACAGGCAGGAAGTTTTGGGCAGAGGGTTAAATGTGAGGGGAGGGCTCCATATGCGCAGGTCCATAACCGCAAGGCGTAAACCCGTGGCCGGTGTCGGCTCTAATGGATTTCTGTTAGGCCGATGAATGGAGGAGTGTTTGGATACACAACACCTATTTTTGAAGACAAAAATGCTGTAACGGTCAGTGCATATTTGTCGGTCGCATCTGGGAATTCGTGTACGTCTGGCTGGAGTCGTATGACTTATACGCAACAATTTCTTTCTAGAGGGATGGTTTTCTATGGTTATTTTTGTCATTTTAATGGGTGTATTTGCAGCAATAATGATTTGTTTGCTAGCAAATAACTTCACCGGAACTTTGGTCTAGATCTGCAGCATGAGGGAATAAGAATGACGCTGGGTTCATTTCCGCGCCTTTGCCTTTCGGCCTGGCATGTGGGCCATGTCGCCAGCCACCAGGATTCGACCCCTAAGGCCATTCATAGGAATACGATACATGACCCATCCATTCTACTCAATGCATCAGAAGCAAGTACATCCAGGGCGTTGCCCGCGGCCACCAGGTCAACATTATCTAGCTATTTTTGAGAATCTGTCAGGTGGGATAGATTGCAAGCTTTGAATCATTGCGCTCCAAATTGCTAAGGTGGTCCATTAAATTGGATAATTTCATTTCAAACATCTCTGTCCCGTCATGTGCTTCACCCACGAGGTCACCACTTTCTACTGAACACTAATAAATTTTTCACACACGAGGGTCAAATCTGGAGCGCCTTGTAGTGTTTATGGTGCAAACACTGTCATTGGCTCGTATAGCTCTTTGATTGACACCACGGAACACTTTGATTTTACTTGGAAAATTAACGTTTGCGAGGAAAACCTAAGTAAATTTGTGGAGGCCGACTACTTATTGTTGTTACGACTACACTGATAAATGGATGTTTTACATAATCTTTCGGGTGCAGTTCCTGGGAGAAAAATGCTAAAGAGTATCGTAAAACAGCGTGAATGGTGGATACTTCACGAGTCCAAGTGAGCACCTACGGAGGAAAGCAGGTCGTGCGCCTAGAAAATGGGCCTTAAGGTAAACCAACACTCTAATGCTACCCTACCACAGATAAGATCTGAGTGGCTAAAATAAACAATATACGGTATTGTGACGTAAAATAAAACATTATGAATCACGCGACACGTCTGAACAGCAGCATGATGCTGTGAGATGACGAAACGAAATGAGTGGACAGAGCAACAAATGGATCTAGCTTTAAAAACAAATAAACGGGCCGATTGAATTTGCGCTGCATAGTATAAAAGAGTTTACAGTAAGGTCAATGCTGCAAATATGGCGGCGTAGGCTTAGACGCAAAATTGACAAAATGACTAAATGCTTATAAATTCAAAAGTTCAACATTCAGAAATATCAAGCTCGTTTTTCTGTCCATGAAAATGATTTCAACTCAACGAATTGTGTCAGAATAAAAAACTAGTGACTAGAAAATCACTGGGATGACAGCCCAAGATGAGCGTAATTGCATTAAGTAAGTCGAATTAACAATTGACTCAAGATCGTCTTCTCAGAAATCCATGTGAGAAATTGATAAGACTGCAGCGAGTTAGAAGGTTGACCAGTTGTTCTTTGACAGCATTTTCTCTGGGCCTGTACAGAATTAGCGTATGATTAATAGTGGATAGCATTGAAGTCCATGCGTAAAACAAGTTTTTGGAATGAGGCAACAATAGAGATCTTCCATTGTGACAGGATATTGGCTTCGGACCTAGAGAGCGAGAACATTTAAAAGAAGCAAAGAAAGGTATGGGCCATGGGCGAGAAGTAGAAATAGTGGGATATTGCCAGGTCTAGGTATGTAGGATGGCTTGCATAATTCATCCTTTTTATGATGAGGGCTCTCTTTTTATACTGTTTGCTTTCATTATAAGCTTTATGTCGACCATTTTACAATAGATTTTCGGCGCCTCGAAATGCATCCACTGAAGCTGAAGAAATTTATTAGGTTTCTGAGTTTTAATTGGCTGTTTAGTTTGGATAAGCGGTTCATTGTGAAAAAAATTTGGCGGAGAGATTGTGTCATACTCGGTGGATTGAACGAGGTAAATGCTGGATCGAAAGAGGATTATTAGAGGGCTAGGGATTTTGGTCTAACCAGTCAAAATATGGAAATAAAAGACGAGATAACTGATAACGGGTTAGTCAAGAAACGGAAACCACAGGCATGCGCTTCATGGCCAGCGGTGGATCAGCTGAGAAGATCGTGGAGTTTCAATGTGAAGGAAGCGGGCTCAAACCTTCCCACCACCACTCAATTTTACCATTTGTCAGCCCTCTGTTGGCCGCCGCCCCCTTTTTCATTAATGAGGTAGATTGTCGTTTCCTTAATAATGGAAACTGCTGATAAAAATAGTTTATTTTTGTGATGGAGTTACATTGCTGAGAACCTTAAAAAAAGTGGCAAGAATGAAAACTAGATCTAATGTACCATGAAACCAATTTTTGGCTTCTCTTCCTCGCTAAACTGCATAGAACGTTTCATAGAACTACACCTGGATCCCTTATGGCTGAGTCAAGTTCACATCAGCCTCTCCTTTTTTCACAAGGTTGTTGATAAAAATGTGTGCGTCTCCGCACCTCAAGTAAGAAATAACTTTTCCTATGGCTTGCGTCGAGCTAAGTACTTAGTGTCAGTTCCCATGTCGAGGATAGCAATTAAGAAAACCTTCTTTATCATCAAATATTCCTTCCAACGGAATAAACCACCTCAACATATAAGAATGATTTCTTCTGTCTCCGATCCTTAAAAAACGAAATTAGGAAGGCAATAACCGTATAAAATTTGTCAAACTTACACGGCCCTTTCACTCCAATGGAAAGAGCCTATGAGTCGGGCCTAGGGTACTGAGTAATACAATCCACCCAACAAGGTCAAGTCAATTTTTAGTATTAGGTTTAGCAGTAGTTTCCATAAGTTCAAATCACTGTAGGTATAGGCAGAAAAACTTAGTCAGCGAAATAAGTTAGCGCAGTTTCTTGCCTAACTTATATCGTGTTTAGTGCGCATGTAGCACGGTATATAAAAAGACGTAAAAATATCATATTCTCACTTACTCCCAAACCAATAGCCACATGAACTATTTCTTCTGCATGCATTTAACAATTAAACCATTCCAAGCGCGAAGTTTGGCATCAAATAATACCTCCTTTTACATTCAGCACTTCTCATTCTTTGATTTGCACGCACCATAACCCCCAGCTGAAATACATCCAGACTACCATCTCTCCCTTTTTCCGTTCCAGTTGTGTGCATTTGCACTCGCGTCTTCCTAAGGGTCTACCATCCAGTTTATGGCCCCATCCGCGCACTTCTCAATACGCCGTGAAAGCAAGCTGACCTAAGGCTTAGATGAACCATCCCAGGACGGACAAATTCGAACTGCTCCACGGCCGCGAGGAAGTGGACATTGCTTCTAATTTGCATTATTCACCAACGTAACCTGACGGCCCCGTTGCACGTCTGCCTAGAACTCGAGGCCATATAATGTGATCCGCAATGCTTGCGATTCTCTGAGCGGACAAGTCCTTCTGATTGCACATATTAACTGCTGGAACTGCCAGCCCGTGTCTGACATTCCCGTCTCGTTGACATCCAACCGCCACGAAGGCACCCACACTTAAATCCCTGTTTCAGGTGCAACCACCATCGTCTGACGCAATAATCACCCTAAATTTTCTCCTCGGCAATCGCGGCTATCAATATACCAATAATTGCTATTAGCTAATCCCCAAAAGCAAAAAAGAGCAAAGAAACCCGCCTTTGTTTCGCACTGGCTTACCAGCGTCAGATATATTATTCATCGCATATCATATCAATCCACACTTCCCTCAATGCCGACGACGTTCCCATTATTCATGTCTTCAAACAATAGGCAGCCGAAACTCCTTACTAGTGTTCTTCGTCCCTCCGCATTTTCAAATGGCTTCTACTTATTTTCTTGGCCACGAGATCCATGATAAAATGATCAACGTTCTTTTCCGTATCCGTTTAATGCAGGGCTTCTATCGGCCATCAATAGCCTCCCCGTCAGCTGTTTCGGTCCGCTTTTCACAAGTTTTTACCCTTCACTCAAGGTCATTGGAGACTTTCTTCATGACAGTTCAACATTCATGTCCATTTTATGGACCCCCTAAATATGAATACTGCCGATATCTTTAGGCCCGACGCCATCATCCAATTGAACTCTGCGTCTGCGATGCACATTGTTGGTGCGCATAAACATCGTGTTCCTCTAAGTATGCCAATTTTGCTGTTTCCCATTATTTTGTATCGAATGTTCACTTGCTTGTTCGGGGTGACTTGCCATACCTATGTAACGTGATCATGCAATCAAGCATGCCTCTCAAAGTATTCGAGAAGTATGCCAATGTATATGTAACTGGGCTTCTCTTACACAAATCCTATTGCAATAATTGTTGCTTTCCAGCAATCGTAGATCCCTTATTCTCATTGAAGGAGCGGTACTTCAGAATGGGTGGAGGGTATTTGCCAAAATATCTCGGGCCATGTAATGTTCGGAAGGTGGGTTTTGAGGGTAGCCAAGTAGTCACCAGATGCGTCCGGGGTTCGTACAGTGCAGAGTTGTGATGAACAGATGAAGCTAATCAAGGTACATCTACTGGTCGGTAAGTGACTATCCACTCTAAGGAATTTGTGAACAGAAGTGCGAGTTGGTGAAAGGAGTGTGAGAGTTAATGAAAGGGGTCTGGAAGAACTCCGGTAAGGATGGTTTGGCATCATTGGGGATGGAACGGTTCTAGATGGTACTTTGGTGACATTGTTCGATCGGAACTGCCGACCAGGAAGAGAGCAGTTTGGGATAACGCTCGAGAGAAGGCCGGTTACTGAGTACGTTCCGGGTGTCTGTTGTGATAAAAGCCGTTTCTAGCAATTGCAGAGGTGAGGAAAACGGCTTTTGGTATTTGGACATTGGAGATATTTGCTAAAATAGAGGGTTTGCGACAGGAGACTCATAATAGGTGCAGGATCAGAGGACAAACTGCAGATAGTCGAGGTTTGCCAAGGACCCGCGGGAGGATGCGGGGACAATTTTTACGTTTTTTTGATATACGTAGTCGGGTACAGGTTTGCGGGGCAACGTAACAGAAAAATAGCATGGTAATGGGTGAGGCTCAGTGTGCTGGTCGAAGCGTGGGCACAGCAAGGCAATCACTTGTTTGTGATTGAAAGTGGCATTTGGTTGGCGGTAATGTGTTTGAAGATCCCCGAACTTGCCACAGCTCGTGCTATAATTGCTTGCTGGGATTTGACGCGCCAAGGGCGTTAGACAGCCGTCATGTACAAGGGAGATTGGCCTGACTGACTTGTAGGGTTACTGTTTTGGGCTCCTCAGTTTGTTTGCTTTGTGCCTATGAAGATCTGTGCCCGAGGCTGAATGTTGCCAATGCACGAGATGCTGCTGATGAAATCGAGGATCTGCTTGGCTTAACGGACTCAGTCACAGTAAGTTTTATCAAAAAATTAACAATTTTTTTCTTGATCGTGTTTCAACTGTGATCCCTTCCTTGCTGCTAAGGCTTATCTCTGGCTTCAGACTGATTAACTTGAGTATTGTGCGTAGCTTTTCTGCGATTTGTACATAAATTCGAATCCGAAAGCATAGTACAAGCAAATTTTTCATTTTACTTTGCCCTATTATGAAGTTCCCCATGGTACAAAGGCAAAGGATCCTCAAGTTAGCCTTCACAGCGGTTCACAACGACATGCTATATGAGTGCGCGGAAAATTGCACCTAGCTCATGCGGCTCCTCAGGCGACAAGTGCCAAAATTCCTCGATGATTGGAAAGAAACAAACTTTCAAGCAAATAAATCATGCATTAGATAAAGCAACAAAGCAATTTGTACAACATGGGTCTCATGAAGTCGTGTACGGAAGGAGTTTTCCGTAAAGATATTCCTCACCCGTGCGTGACACCTTGCACCGTGACAACTTCTCCAGATTCAAATCCTATTGCAATAATTGTTGCTTTCCAGCAATCGTAGATCCCTTATTCTCATTGAAGGAGCGGTACTTCAGAATGGGTGGAGGGTATTTGCCAAAATATCTCGGGCCATGTAATGTTCGGAAGGTGGGTTTTGAGGGTAGCCAAGTAGTCACCAGATGCGTCCGGGGTTCGTACAGTGCAGAGTTGTGATGAACAGATGAAGCTAATCAAGGTACATCTACTGGTCGGTAAGTGACTATCCACTCTAAGGAATTTGTGAACAGAAGTGCGAGTTGGTGAAAGGAGTGTGAGAGTTAATGAAAGGGGTCTGGAAGAACTCCGGTAAGGATGGTTTGGCATCATTGGGGATGGAACGGTTCTAGATGGTACTTTGGTGACATTGTTCGATCGGAACTGCCGACCAGGAAGAGAGCAGTTTGGGATAACGCTCGAGAGAAGGCCGGTTACTGAGTACGTTCCGGGTGTCTGTTGTGATAAAAGCCGTTTCTAGCAATTGCAGAGGTGAGGAAAACGGCTTTTGGTATTTGGACATTGGAGATATTTGCTAAAATAGAGGGTTTGCGACAGGAGACTCATAATAGGTGCAGGATCAGAGGACAAACTGCAGATAGTCGAGGTTTGCCAAGGACCCGCGGGAGGATGCGGGGACAATTTTTACGTTTTTTTGATATACGTAGTCGGGTACAGGTTTGCGGGGCAACGTAACAGAAAAATAGCATGGTAATGGGTGAGGCTCAGTGTGCTGGTCGAAGCGTGGGCACAGCAAGGCAATCACTTGTTTGTGATTGAAAGTGGCATTTGGTTGGCGGTAATGTGTTTAAAGATCCCCGAACTTGCCACAGCTCGTGCTATAATTGCTTGCTGGGATTTGACGCGCCAAGGGCGTTAGACAGCCGTCATGTACAAGGGAGATTGTCTTGCCGGACTCTTTGGATGGTGATGTGTGGGGTGACTTTTTTTTGGGATGCTTGAATGACGTGCTCGCCCCACGAGGTTTTAGGTTTGTTTGCCATTTACCACTCTATTCTACTAGTAGATGCGATTGGCTGAATGAGACTTTGGGGTCAGTTGTTATCCGCAACAACATGTCCATTCATAACTCTTATTTTTTTTCCGCCCCTTGCCACGTCTCTTGTTAAGCAGCTCCCCTGAAGTCCGATAGCATTTGCGGAAACAACGCTCACTTTCAATATCTTCACTGCCGTTTGAATAACGTATATATATCTGGCTTTATATTTGGACGATAACTGTGCAGACGGAAATTAATATTTGCTCGGGAAACTAGTGTACACTAGAACGTCTTCTCAGACATTTTAGTTAGCCTTGGCACCTATTCCTTATGATACCAAACGCAGAAAATAGACCGAGATGAATCGTCAAAGCCATGAATATATCTCTTCATCTGTTGAAATCACAAAACGTTCAAGGTAAACAGCAATTACGCTTAACAGAATGAATAGATTCTGTCCGGAAAATTGCAGAAGCAGTGAGGGAGAATTTTAATGGCAGAACCGGGTAAAATGTTTAATGCTTTGAACCGGATATTGACCAGTGGTTCACAGCATCACCAGCTGAATACTGCGCATGCTTGGAGTTGGTAAGTGTAGTTGGCGGCGCTGGATAGAAACTGCAAAACACCCTTAGCTTATAGGGTTCACCAGGTTTGTTGTGAGTAAGTTTTACCTCGCAAATTTCAGCAAGGTCCAGTGGTAAATCTGGAGTTTGAAAAAGAATAGGGCTGTGTCAGTTAGCTATTTCAGAGCCGAGCATAATCGACCTATGTGATGAGAAACGTAGGCTGGGAATTTTCTGTTTCCAGACGTTTTGCCGGTGTCTCAGCCGTGTTAGTGAAGTATGACGCCTCAAGTTCCCCTATCCTTTGAACAGAATCGAGAATGCACTTAATCACGTTCGGCAGACGATTCACTTGCGATATCAAAACAGACTCCTCTGTTCGTTTGAATCTGGTTTGCACTAAAGCATGAGTTCCTTTAACGAGGCCTAGAACGCCTGCCATTTTATGGCCTATATCAAAAAGAGTGAGGGGGGTTAGATCAAGGCTGTGAAAAGGAGTTGCGTGACTTTAGTAGTTGACCAAATAGAGGTCAGCTGATTAGGAGCAGATGTCCCAATTTACCCTAAGGGTTATGAAGAGGAGGCGGTCACATGAGGTTCTGTAGTATTTCTTGTTGGAAACTGCGGAAGAATTAACTGAAGACCAAACTAAAAGGTAAAAGCAATTTGGGAGTGGTCATATCTGGGTAGTTTGTTAATGACGAACCAGCGCATCTTACTTGTACCAGTTGTGAAATAATAATATCAAGCATACTGTTGACCCTTGTTTAGAACGCAATATAGTGCCATTGTTTACTCAAACTTACGCTGGAGAGAATCGCGGAAAGCTAATTTGGGAGGAAAAAGATAAACGAACCCCAAGCATGTTGAAGTCACCAGCTGTCAGGTTAGGAGCTGAGGGGCCGGCACCCGTGTTGAGTGCATCAGTTAGTGATAGTGCCTTCAAATGCTTCTCACTAGAGCGCGGTGGATATAAATGACCAGTAATTCTGAACACTCAGCTGCCAAAGTTAGCCAGAAAGAGTCATGTCAGTCAGGGGTGGAAAATGAATTAAACTCTTTACTCTAGTGCGCCGCTGCGCTTTTTCAGTTATCAGCCTTGTGTTTCTTCAGTCAACTAAAATGTTATTCCAGCACGTTTTAGGTAGTTAGAATGGCTTTCCTATCTAGAGATATTCGTCAGTTTTTTGGAACATCAACCGTTTTCTAAATGCTTACCTATTCATTTTTGCTGACACTGCCTAGGCTTGAACTTTCATAACCCCAGCTCTGACTTTACTTTTACTGCAAACCATTCAGAACTATCGATCCGCTTATTCGTTTTTAAGAAAGAATAAATCTGGCGGCCTTCTAGCTTATTTTCTCATTGACAATGTTCTGCAATGTTCAATTCCATTCTGCTGCCCAGAACTTATGAAGCCCTTTAACTGTTTAGCTTTTGCGACTCTTTATCGCATCCTGTGGTTAATCAATCTGTTTTTTACTTTCTTCATTATGTGGTCTGCTAAAGTTCTTAGTGCGCTTTAAAAGCAGTTAGGAATCTTTTTCCGAAATTTCATCGGAATTTTCTATTAAACATCGACTCTGGATTGCGCTCCCAATTAGGCATTTCCCCAATACCTTGACTATCCCTTGCAGTTACTCGTTGGAGCCCTCTATTCTCAGTGTTTTTGAATTAAATGAGGAGTGTGTAAATATCCGGACCAAACGACGTAAGGAGTGTATCGAAAAATCGATGCGCCATGTATTGGTTTTTTATTGTGATGATATAATATTAATAACACAGCGTTCCCTCAGTCATTTGATTGTAAAACTTGCCTTGAGAAAGACTACCCACGGTAGTCGAAACGTTGGCGCATTACATCTACCAACAACGCTGTGTTATTAATATTATATCATTCACAATAAAAAACCAATACATGGCGCATCGATTTTTCGATACACTCCTTACGTCGTTTGGTCCGGATATTTACACACTCCTCATTTAATTCAAAAACACTGAGAATAGAGGGCTCCAACGAGTAACTGCAAGGGATAGTCAAGGTATTGGGGAAATGCCTAATTGGGAGCGCAATCCAGAGTCGATGTTTAATAGAAAATTCCGATGAAATTTCGGAAAAAGATTCCTAACTGCTTTTAAAGCGCACTAAGAACTTTAGCAGACCACATAATGAAGAAAGTAAAAAACAGATTGATTAACCACAGGATGCGATAAAGAGTCGCAAAAGCTAAACAGTTAAAGGGCTTCATAAGTTCTGGGCAGCAGAATGGAATTGAACATTGCAGAACATTGTCAATGAGAAAATAAGCTAGAAGGCCGCCAGATTTATTCTTTCTTAAAAACGAATAAGCGGATCGATAGTTCTGAATGGTTTGCAGTAAAAGTAAAGTCAGAGCTGGGGTTATGAAAGTTCAAGCCTAGGCAGTGTCAGCAAAAATGAATAGGTAAGCATTTAGAAAACGGTTGATGTTCCAAAAAACTGACGAATATCTCTAGATAGGAAAGCCATTCTAACTACCTAAAACGTGCTGGAATAACATTTTAGTTGACTGAAGAAACACAAGGCTGATAACTGAAAAAGCGCAGCGGCGCACTAGGAGTAAAGAGTTTAATTCATTTTCCACCCCTGACTGACATGACTCTTTCTGGCTANAGAACTATCGATCCGCTTATTCGTTTTTAAGAAAGAATAAATCTGGCGGCCTTCTAGCTTATTTTCTCATTGACAATGTTCTGCAATGTTCAATTCCATTCTGCTGCCCAGAACTTATGAAGCCCTTTAACTGTTTAGCTTTTGCGACTCTTTATCGCATCCTGTGGTTAATCAATCTGTTTTTTACTTTCTTCATTATGTGGTCTGCTAAAGTTCTTAGTGCGCTTTAAAAGCAGTTAGGAATCTTTTTCCGAAATTTCATCGGAATTTTCTATTAAACATCGACTCTGGATTGCGCTCCCAATTAGGCATTTCCCCAATACCTTGACTATCCCTTGCAGTTACTCGTTGGAGCCCTCTATTCTCAGTGTTTTTGAATTAAATGAGGAGTGTGTAAATATCCGGACCAAACGACGTAAGGAGTGTATCGAAAAATCGATGCGCCATGTATTGGTTTTTTATTGTGAATGATATAATATTAATAACACAGCGTTCCCTCAGTCATTTGATTGTAAAACTTGCCTTGAGAAAGACTACCCACGGTAGTCGAAACGTTGGCGCATTACATCTACCAACAACGCTGTGTTATTAATATTATATCATTCACAATAATAAATGAGGAGTTTTTTTACAGTTTGTGATTATATTCAGATTGTTTCTACCCGAAAGCTCCGCCAAAGTGTGCTGAGAAGCATTTTCAATCAAGCAATTAATGAACAATTTTGAAGATATTTAGGCGGAGACTACTAGATTTGCATTTCTTATGCCCCTTGCTTCAAAGGCATTCCCCCTATACAGTACCAGCATAATCGGCCCCGCTGATTGCCTTCAGGGTTAGACATAACCAGCGTTCTATCTAAGCGTAACTTCTGTTCACATGTTGTAATTCCGTTTTGGTATCTCACACCTCTACGTGACTCAACCAAACTTGGGTAGTTTTGTCACGCCACGATAGTGCCTTAGCCTTTGCCAAAACGAAATGGTTTGATGATATCCAAACAAACCATTAACACTGTGAAACGTAAAATTCACGAAACCCGAAATACGCGGCGTATAATGAAATTTTCTGTGACCTTCATAGTTTGACACGGTATGGCTAAGCGCATGGTCACTGACATTTAACGAATGATCGGTGACCTTTTTAGCGACGCACAGTCCACTTGGGTGGAACTGCAAAAAAGGAAAATTTTGATCCTCATTGCTTAGCGGAGTAATGCGATCGACACCCACAGCCTATCTAAAGCCAACGGGTACATCAGTGCCATCACATTCGAGAATTATAGACTAATAAATGACGTCAAGAATACTATTGTCCTTAACGTTTCTGGAAAATCCCGAAGAAGGTCAGTTTAATCAGTCATACTGAATGTATGTAGTATGCCCCATTAAACGTTCTGCTGCATGGGTCTCCGCAGAAGAACCACAAGCTATCTATGTCCAGTGCTTTTTGAGTGGCATAATGACCCCAGAGGTAATAAGTTCTTTAGGAGTAGCAGAACTGCAGCAAAAACTAAGGAATTCTAGAATATCAAACTAAGCCAATGAATCCCTTTTACAGAGGTAGATATATTGGCAAAATATAAAATATTGAGAGTGTTAAACTTGGAGTTCAATTTCATTACTGGACCCACCCTAGTTCGTCTCCTCGAAACAATTAAACACGAGAAATAAATAGCATTTACGAAATTCAGTTGGTAAACCACCGACAGACCGTACGTGAGGTTGATACTGAACAGCAGTAAAGTATGAGATTTTGGAAATTTTCGACGCTTGTTCTTGTCACAATCCTTAAGTTTAAACACCTTCAGCCTGTGTACTCCTCGCCTCTTATGTCATCTTATCTTCTATACTGGCTTGCCAAGACTAACAGGTCGTTCCGGGTGGCCCCAAACCTTCAACTACCCCTAAAACTGCCACCATAGCTCAATTCTAGTTGCCACATTTTACGGAATAGATGCGCTATGTTGCGGGTATGTTGTCGCGATCCAATAGTCATAACCCCAAGATGACACCCAAGCCAGACTACCTCTCTCTCGCGTTTCATATCTCGCATCCGGAGCACACGCGCTGCTAACGCTTCCGTCCTAGTAATGGCGATTCCAAATCTGCTATCCTATCATTCCCGCTAGAAACCTGTAAGCCAGAACTGGCGCTCGAGTTCTGGCCCGGTCAAACCGAAACTGCGCCAATTATCGCGTTGGATATCTGGACTCGCATCTTTGCAATTAGATGTAACCGCGATTATTAGTCTCCGTAACGGCTTGTGCACCTCATATTCCTTAACCGTACTGCCGAATAAGGTCAGAAGCCGCGATAACAAAAATTGCAGCATAGAGGACATTCTTGGTTAGTGTGTTCAATGATGGTTCTTACACGAACTTTCTATTATCTGACACACCTCCCGGTACGGCTTACCGCCATCCGCATATAAATGTAATCACTATTCTTGGAAGTTCCCTATTCGAAGCTTCACAAATTTCCTCCGGATAGTTTGAGACAATCTTGACAGTCTTCCTCCACCCTTAGCATTTTTTGGCCATTTGTTGTCAAATACGTGTCTCATCCATTTTGCCTGACGTTACGCCTGGCTCTCGCCACGTCCGTCCAATTACCGAATTACCATTGCTTGTCATCTTTCAGCTCAACGTTTCCGCCCATTACGTAACGCTCCTGTCTTTTGGGGACTCCGGCCATACCTTGACATCCGCCGTTGAGCTCCGTCCGTGTTGTGTGCTAGCAATGAGCGCATTCAGTGCACTATAATAAGAAATGCCTCGTCGTCCTCTGCTTACAATCAGTCCCAGGATACTCT
>LUCM01007949.1:207111-240819 GCA_008360955.1 Fasciolopsis buskii
ACCTTCAACTACCCCTAAAACTGCCACCATAGCTCAATTCTAGTTGCCACATTTTACGGAATAGATGCGCTATGTTGCGGGTATGTTGTCGCGATCCAATAGTCATAACCCCAAGATGACACCCAAGCCAGACTACCTCTCTCTCGCGTTTCATATCTCGCATCCGGAGCACACGCGCTGCTAACGCTTCCGTCCTAGTAATGGCGATTCCAAATCTGCTATCCTATCATTCCCGCTAGAAACCTGTAAGCCAGAACTGGCGCTCGAGTTCTGGCCCGGTCAAACCGAAACTGCGCCAATTATCGCGTTGGATATCTGGACTCGCATCTTTGCAATTAGATGTAACCGCGATTATTAGTCTCCGTAACGGCTTGTGCACCTCATATTCCTTAACCGTACTGCCGAATAAGGTCAGAAGCCGCGATAACAAAAATTGCAGCATAGAGGACATTCTTGGTTAGTGTGTTCAATGATGGTTCTTACACGAACTTTCTATTATCTGACACACCTCCCGGTACGGCTTACCGCCATCCGCATATAAATGTAATCACTATTCTTGGAAGTTCCCTATTCGAAGCTTCACAAATTTCCTCCGGATAGTTTGAGACAATCTTGACAGTCTTCCTCCACCCTTAGCATTTTTTGGCCATTTGTTGTCAAATACGTGTCTCATCCATTTTGCCTGACGTTACGCCTGGCTCTCGCCACGTCCGTCCAATTACCGAATTACCATTGCTTGTCATCTTTCAGCTCAACGTTTCCGCCCATTACGTAACGCTCCTGTCTTTTGGGGACTCCGGCCATACCTTGACATCCGCCGTTGAGCTCCGTCCGTGTTGTGTGCTAGCAATGAGCGCATTCAGTGCACTATAATAAGAAATGCCTCGTCGTCCTCTGCTTACAATCAGTCCCAGGATACTCTTTTCGGTCTTAAAAAATTAGTTTTCTATTTTTTGGTTTTTACGGGCATACTTATGCTTTCCCCGTTGCTTTGCGTCATTTCTTTTCGCTTTTTAGTGTGCTTCTGCAATAACTCAACGTTGCTCCCACCCGCATATCCCATTCAATTTTATTATTTGCGGTTCCTATATATTATTCTTGTAAAAGTTTGATCTTGCCTTGAACATGCCTCTCGCAAATCGAGAAATATATATTACTATTCCCACTATTATTATTAACACATTGGCCCCTTTTAATACATTCTTGGCCAATCGACTTGGTACTATTCACCAATATAACACTGCACCGCCATCTGTGTAGTCTGGAGGCATAATTGTTGACCTCGCATCCAGGAGATTGTCACTTGCGAGCAGCTTGCGAATCTTGTAAACTAGTCAAAAGTTCCAGCAGAATTACCTACAACCACCACGCCCACTCATGCCTTCCGATGTGGTAAAAATTGAAAAGGCAAATTCCATAATCAGCTTCGTCATGTATTGCCCACTTCCGTTATATCTTTTACGACGGTACTTAGACTGTTCTTGACTGCAGGGAACTGCGGCGTAATGTATTGGATTCCAGCCCTAAATTCCGCCAGAAACTACAAAATGTGGACACCCTACCACATGATGCCTTTGTTTGTGCCACACGCACTGCTGCGCGGACTCCTCATCGTCACGGCTCATGGGGTCAACATTGTAGCTCGGATCAGGGGGACGGAGGTTTAGGTTTTGCTACTTGAAGCTAAATCTGATGTCCCTCTTATCTTCTCCACTAACTGTCCAGATCGACTTCGAGCCAATTTGGTCACTGGTAATACGAACCCAGCTGGTTTTCCAAACTTCGGTTGCCTTCTGTTCTTGATCGGTCTATCTGCCCTGTCGGACCATATCTTTTGCGAAGAATGAGGTAGTTGCCCTGTCGTCCACTCAAGCGCGGCAGGCAAATTGAGAATGGTGTTGCGTTGCACTTGCTCTGATGATCTATTACAGCCTCTAGTGGGTACTTATGGACCACTTGCATCGCAACGACTCGTTTTGTTGCCCTCAAGCAATCCACTTAGCCGTGACTGGGCAAGAGAACCCTCCACGCCCCACATGATATTTCATGGTCAACCTCGGATGGGAGCAAAATGTATTCTTCTATCGCACCTATAGTCTTTCCTATACAAACATTCAGCAGGCACAGTAGACATTGGCCAACATTGCACCTTATCTCCGGCACATAGGGCTGATCCACACCTAAATAGAATTTGGGGTTATTGGGCATCGGTAATGCCTTGTTAGCATTAATATTATCCATTCCCATCTGCAAGAGTGAGTTGGCGCATTCTGTTTATCTAGCTTCGCACTCGGATTGCTCCTAACAGTCCATAGAACCCATTTATAAAATTCTCTGAGCGAAAAAACTATTTCTAGCTCTTCTGCAAACTTGGCTATTTCAAGCACTCGACGAGCAGCTATTTACTCACTCATTTTTCTCACCTATGGTGCCTTCATCTCTTGAGCTAATTTTTCTTGTAGGTGATGCTCCTTCAGTTCGATCACTGAAATGCTGGCCCTTGAGTTGGTATTGATTCGCCTGAAACCTTGTCCTTAGCATTGTATGACTTAACCTTCCATCCAACTCCGTAAATATACCCAGGTTGTTCATGGCAACTGTTAGCAATATAATTGAATAGATGTCTAATTTGCACGTTCGGACTTGGCCAGAGATCGCGATATACTTCAGGAAGTACAGAAGAAAGTCACAAAGCAGGTTCATCGCCTTTGTGATCCTTCGTGTTCTTAAAGCCTGACGGATCTTGGCATGGATCTTCTGAAAACTGGCAGAGTTAGGGGTGACGCATTTCTCATATCAACTCTGTTTTCAGCGTCTGGCGGATGTGTTCTACAGGAATCAGTCTGAAGAAACTCAAACGGCACCACAAAATCGTGTCTAGGCATCGCCCTAGAAGGAATGTGTGAAAACATTTGAGGCACTGAGTGGCATTTCCTTGAGCAGAGGCCATTAAGGCACAGAGAAGCGAATCCTTCAGAGTACGGTCTTTCTCACCTTGGCCCAAAGTTGCCATCCTCCAACAAAAAGGGGAAATTTTAAAACAATACACAAATAATAAAAAACAACAGAACGTTAACTTGTGTCTGTGTCAATCAAACCCTATCTACCCTCATTTATCTTCAGAGACTGGGTACGCGATGTTGTTTTGCGCATGCCACGGAACTTCCAAGATGCGGCGTTCTCTCACCGTAAAGGTGCGAGAAGTACTCTGCCTTTTTCTTAAGGCAGAAACTGTGCTTCTGAGACAAGAAGATAATACAAGACCCAGAGTATCATAGACCTTGCATTTGGCCTGCGCAACGGATAAAGACAAAGACGAGAATGACAGAATATTCGCAATTTCACCATGAGAAGTGAGGAGGGGGTATACTCTTCTGCTGTTGAGGCACTGGCTGATCAAAGGGGCTTTCTTGCAAGAACATGGACGATAGGGCATCTCGCCTTAACGTCCTTTGATCTAAACGGAACCCAACCTAACTGGGATAACTGAGATCATAGTGAGAACTTACACCCAGCTTTTTAAATCATTGCTAGGTGAAGGGCGACTATTCGCGATCTGGTTCACGTCAACTGTCAAACCAGTGCGAAAAGGCGGGGAGGTGCCCGTGAGAGCTATAGACCAGTGAGTGTGATATCCATCCTGCAGGAAACCCTCGAAAGGGACATCCGCTACTGAGCAACTAACCACTTGGTGGCCAACAAGCTCACGAAAGTAGAACAACATAGTTTTCAGAAAAAATGTCCGTATCTAACCAACTTCCCTAGGCTCCTGGACGAAGGACCAGGCACGATGGACAGGGGCGAAAAAGGAGACGTCCGTTATTGGTCTTTCAGAAGTCCTTGGATTCCGGCGACCAGGGGTTACTGGAGCAGAATGTGAAGGCTTTCGGGGTGGACGCCAAGGTGTACAACTGAATAGCGCGGAGTCCGAAGGCTTGATCTTTCAAGGTAAAAATCGGCATATGTCTACTCGACAAGGCTGCTGTACGGCGAAGTGACTAAAGGGTCTGTCGTAGGGCCAGTGCCACTGTTGATGTATTTACCGACTTAAATAGCGGGTAGGTGAATCTGCGTTTTATATTTGAAGGTGACAACAAATTATTTGGAACAGCAAACAGTGAAGCTTTCTAGAGGGAAATGGATAAAGATTGCTAATGGTCGGTAATAGGGGATCTTCGGCTGAATTTGAGCAAGTGCCAGCTGCTCATGGAAGGAGTAGTCAATCCCGCCGGAAACATGGCTGCACCTTGACATCAAGTCGCGATGGAACAGACGCAGAAAGGAAGAAACCTAGGGATACAAGTGATTGCGAACTTCAACTCTAGTCTACAATATGAGAAAGTGGCCAAGAAGACATGGTGTGCTTTCGCCAACATAAGAGGACTGTGGAATCTGGGAGGTTCAGGGTTCTACTGGAGCTGATCAGGGGGTTTGCCCAACCGCAGTTGGAGTATTGTGTCCAGGCATGGAGACCGTATTTTGCAAGATATGAAAACGCTGGGGAAGGTTCAGCGTATGTATACACACCAGTATGGACAGCTGAGACAAATGAGTCGAGGCTAAGGGCACCAGGCTTGTACTCTCTGGAAGGACGTAAGAAAGGAGACTTAACCCATGCCTTCAAGATAGTTAAGGAGCTGGCCGGGGTATGGATCACAGTAAGGTGCTAATTCAGACAAAGAGGATGAAAAGTTAAGAGGACATTAAAAGCGGTTGCGAGAAAGCTTGTAACTCCATTGTTGAAAAGTACGTCGTTTGCCATGCGAGTGGCAAATGGCTAGAAAAAGTTACCAGAAGCATTGGTCGAGGAGAAATCAGTGAGCTAATTCGAAAGGAGTTCAATATCATATGGTGAAGGCAGTGTGTGAATGGTAAGACTGAGGAAGATGGTGGAGGTGGATGCTTCTCAGTAATGGTTGTCCATTAAGGGATCATGAGCATGAGATTGAGATTCACATACATGAGTCGCAATTCAGCCAAAAGCACTGGGACTGGCTTACATTCTCATTTTGTCGAAGCATCGTCTGATTCGAGGAGCTTGCGGTGCAAGAACCGGGAGGACAACGCATCTCTTCCTAAAGTCGGTAATGTGACTGGAGCTGGAGCTGGAGCTGGAACTGGAACTAGACTGAACGTCCAAACTGCGCTACACCAGTTTGGTTGGGGCTCATCCGTGGCCGTCTCTAGGACTGGTGTTATTTTGGGCGAAATAGATGCAAATTGAGGAAATCACTAGGTTTGACGAGAATTTCTTGGTAATGACTGACGCGGAACAAACGTAGGTTGAAGGGATACTGGAAGTGGAGCGCCTTCGAAATTGGAAGACAAGCTAACCCCACCTTAATCTGTTCATTTCAATATAGTTCAGTTGGCATAGGGGGGAGCTACCCAAAAGACCGGAGGGGCATCCAGAATTTCCCGGTACTATGCACGGAATGACGCCCAGCTCCGCGGATGTTTACTTGATGTTCCAGTGGCTTAGTTTTGCCGCAAATAAATGTAGAAAATACTAATCTCACTCATGCTGTTAGAGATTACTGGGTAGGCGTTCCATGATGTACAAATTTGCATTACGGCAATCGTTCATTAGACAGGACGCCAAACTGCTGCTACATCACTCCGTCTAAGTCCTATTTTTCCATCTCACGGAAGACCTCGTTCCGGTTTTCGCCTAACGGGGTCTTAAGCGGTTTTGCGCATTACCGTTTCACCAACTCGCCGTTCAAGCTGTTTTACCTATTCACCGCCCTGCTCATAAAGATGCTGGCCCGCACATTTAACCTACATCTTCTTTTCCCGAGCACATCTGCGTTCGCCTCCTCCAGGCCCTGTAGTATCTTGAACTTTTTAGTAATGTCCTCATTGATCTGCACTGTTATAGTGATAAGCCACCATGTCTTTTAACATCGTATGATAGTTTTTTCTTGCTTGCCTCTCTGCCGATCATGTTACGAACTGTTGAACCTGTTCTAGGCATGTTTTGTTTTTTAGCTATGAAGACCGAGTCGGCACGCAGTACTCTAGGTAATGCCTAAGTACTGCATTATACAGAGGAATAAAATTGGCTCTCAACACGAGATAACGGACCTTAACCCAAAAGTTTCTCTCCGGACCCTGTTAACAGCCTCCTAACACTGCTCTGCCCATTTCAGTCGCCCTCACTCCGAGGTCGTTCGTAACCTGAGTCGCACTGAACAAGAATGTCCCAAGTCCTACTGTGACTGAGTGCGAAGGTGGCTCTTGCCCTCGTTCAGAGGCATGCTCCAGTTGATAGCTCAATCAGTTGACTTCTCTAAATCCCCTGACAAATTTGCTGTCACCACCGCCTATCATTTTCCCATCGTCTGCAAATAAAAAACGGTATCATTATCACCGATACCAATTCGTTTATGTATACAAGAAGCAACAAGGAACCCAGAGATTGATCCTTCAGGAACACTGCTGGTTATGCATCTCTTGCCATGACAATAAAGCATTTGTCACTTAGGAAGTCCTTCGCTCAACGGTGCAATTCTCCGGGCATCTCAAACGTCTACAGCTTGTGCATTAGCAGTCGGTGATTGGCCGAGTCGGGAGCCTGGCTAAGACCAGCTTAGTACTAACTCCAGGAATTTAAGCGGGCCTGAGAAGCGCAACCTGCCTTGCAGGATACCGTGTTGGGCCTTGTGTAACAACACTCCATCCAACACTTGCATCTGTTCCTCCTGATTAGCTTTCCTAAACACGTACACAGTATGAATGTAAAACTCACCGATCGGTAGTTATCAACCAACGTTCGCTGCCACCCTTGTGAATAGTTACCACTTGATAACTCCTCGCCAGCTGGTACGCTCCCCTGTGCAGCCATGGCGTGAAGTACGCTACACAATTCAGCTAACAATACCTCCTAGTGACTTTACAGTCGCCGAGTGTACACCATCGGGACCGGTTGATTTGTTTGTTCGCGGCCTCTTCGGAATTTCGCTAACTTCCTCCGCTGTTATCATCAGTTGAAGTACGTTGGCGGCGTTAGTTCGATGTGCAATAGCCACTGGATTTTCCTTGTTCTGTCGATGTACGTTCTGGAAGTACGCGCACAGTCCTTCCGATTTGTTTCAGTTGTCGCACGTACAAGCTTACCCACCCTATTTCTGATTACACTCTTCGGACTTGCTTTAACCATCCTTGCAAGTGCTAACTCAGAATATCTCGTATCCTCCTTCGGACCACTTTCTCATTTTCGAGAGGTTTTCTGAGACTTACATGTCATTTCCAGGCTTCTTCGCTTTCTAGCTCCTTGTAGACTCGCTATCCTTGATTTATTTTCTTAATATTGACAGAGAATGGTAGGTTCTTGCAACACAAAATGCATGGGGCGCGTAATACTGGAGTGGCATTGGGTTTCGCGCAGTGCTTGAAGTCACAGGATACGAGACGTAGCGTTGATCGGTGCCGGAGTGAATTGACGACCCAGCAGATAATGGCACCATTTGCGGAGAGTTTCGAAGATACCCTAAGTCTCCTCAACAGCTGAATAGCATCCTTCATTAGGCGACAAAGCTATCGAGAAGAACGCCACTGATCGACCATTTTGATCTGGGGTTGGTGCGACAGCGATATCAGAGCCATCCGTTCTAATGAACAGAGCGTTCTTAGGCTTAACAGCAGTGACGGCTCCGTTTTGAAGGTTATACTTCAGCACTTCGAATATATGTTTGACGTGATGGGGCGGCTGTCCTCCCTACCAGTAGCCGTTCATTAGTCTCCATGAGTTACACGCCTACAAATATTTCCATACTACATCGGTCGTCGCACAGGATAATGAGGACCGCACTGCCCATTGCATCGAGCGCAGTTGGGGTTGGTAGTGATAAGCATACTACTGCTCAGAGTTCCCTCTGTTTTATTCAACCTGACTCTGTCTCCAACGGAATCTCTATGCCCTTTTTGCCTAACTCTTATGTCCCCACTGATCTCATGCCCGATACTCGCAACGGTTTATTGTCAAGTAGTGTAGTAGGTGTTTTTCAGTCTGTTAGCCCACATTTTCTCAAGACTCGTCAGCCTCTGAATCTGGGTTCGTTCAATGTGCGCACTTTAATACAGGCTGGCCAACAGGCGTGTTTGACTCTGACAGTGGATTCACTTTCAATTGATGTCTATTGCGTGAGTGAAAAACGAATTCATGATTCGAGTGGAGTAGAGTAGAGTAGAGTGATTCACCTGACAGCGCCGTGTCTCGTTAAGATATTTCCTTCATACTTCAGGAGACGAAGCGGCTCAAGCTGTGGGTCAACGCGGTGTAGGAATAGCTTTAAGTGAGATGATTGAAGCAGCTCTTCTAGACTGGATCTCGGTTAACAGTCGTTTGTGCGCCGTGAGCCTGCAGGGATCAACCGGCGTCCGAAAGGATAGTAGTGTTAAGCGCAGTTTATTTGCCGTCTCGGTACACGCGGCACTGACATGGAGAATGACGAGTTTTGCGATGACCTCGTCACCCTTGTTCGGGAGAGCAAACGCTCTGACATTGTAGTGGTGGGGGTGATTTTACTGCACAAGTTGGAAAGCTGAGTGCATCAGAATCCTGTTTAGGTGGGCGATACGCCTTGCGCGCTCAGCAAACTGGTAAAGGGGAAAGATTTCTCCAGTTCTGTGCAAACGGTAACTTCGTCATGGATGAGGGGATGAGAGATGCTTTACGAGGTCTCCGGGATGTAGGAATCGAGCTGGCGATGGTGAGATGCTGTTTGATCTGGATGTCTTGTGGCTTTTCGAAACCGCCGACCATGCACAACGCGCATTAGATAGATTCTTTAGGTTGGTTGCTCAGTTTGGCATGTGCTTTGCACCTCCAAAGTGCAAAGTGCTATTATAGCACTGGATTGCGGTTGTTCCAAACGTGATGGTAGATGGAGAGGAGCTAATGATTGTGCACCGCTTCAATTACCCTGCCTGGTGCGTGTCGAACGATGATAGCTTGGCAGTAGAGTACGCTGGTTGGGTCACGTGCTGCGTATGGCGAACACTCGTCTACCATATCGTGCCCTATTTTGTGTTCCTCCCAAGAAATGGAAGAAGCCATGCGGACGACAACAGACGACGTGGCAACGTGGGATGAGAAAATGTACAGCGAACTTAGGCAAAGTAGATATATCATGTCTTGTTGGTTGGGGTCCGAAAGACCCGTCAACTAGCTGGCTGGTGACACTTAAGGATATGGCAGTGAACCGTGAACAGTGGCGATCGTATTGTCATTTTCTATCGAATGAGAGTGATTGAAAGAGTGCGTTTGTACAGCTAGACTGTGTTCCATGTGTTAGCTGCAGCAGCGTCTTATCTTATCCTGTGTAGGTCCACTCCCTGTTCCTCTTGGATATTCACTATTTTATAGAAAATTGTAACTCTGGGGAAAAGGCGGCGGTCAGTGAGGCTTGCCTTGCTTTTTAACGCTGAACGATGATGTCCGCGGAACAGGAATCGAGGCNGTGAGTGAAAAACGAATTCATGATTCGAGTGGAGTAGAGTAGAGTAGAGTGATTCACCTGACAGCGCCGTGTCTCGTTAAGATATTTCCTTCATACTTCAGGAGACGAAGCGGCTCAAGCTGTGGGTCAACGCGGTGTAGGAATAGCTTTAAGTGAGATGATTGAAGCAGCTCTTCTAGACTGGATCTCGGTTAACAGTCGTTTGTGCGCCGTGAGCCTGCAGGGATCAACCGGCGTCCGAAAGGATAGTAGTGTTAAGCGCAGTTTATTTGCCGTCTCGGTACACGCGGCACTGACATGGAGAATGACGAGTTTTGCGATGACCTCGTCACCCTTGTTCGGGAGAGCAAACGCTCTGACATTGTAGTGGTGGGGGTGATTTTACTGCACAAGTTGGAAAGCTGAGTGCATCAGAATCCTGTTTAGGTGGGCGATACGCCTTGCGCGCTCAGCAAACTGGTAAAGGGGAAAGATTTCTCCAGTTCTGTGCAAACGGTAACTTCGTCATGGATGAGGGGATGAGAGATGCTTTACGAGGTCTCCGGGATGTAGGAATCGAGCTGGCGATGGTGAGATGCTGTTTGATCTGGATGTCTTGTGGCTTTTCGAAACCGCCGACCATGCACAACGCGCATTAGATAGATTCTTTAGGTTGGTTGCTCAGTTTGGCATGTGCTTTGCACCTCCAAAGTGCAAAGTGCTATTATAGCACTGGATTGCGGTTGTTCCAAACGTGATGGTAGATGGAGAGGAGCTAATGATTGTGCACCGCTTCAATTACCCTGCCTGGTGCGTGTCGAACGATGATAGCTTGGCAGTAGAGTACGCTGGTTGGGTCACGTGCTGCGTATGGCGAACACTCGTCTACCATATCGTGCCCTATTTTGTGTTCCTCCCAAGAAATGGAAGAAGCCATGCGGACGACAACAGACGACGTGGCAACGTGGGATGAGAAAATGTACAGCGAACTTAGGCAAAGTAGATATATCATGTCTTGTTGGTTGGGGTCCGAAAGACCCGTCAACTAGCTGGCTGGTGACACTTAAGGATATGGCAGTGAACCGTGAACAGTGGCGATCGTATTGTCATTTTCTATCGAATGAGAGTGATTGAAAGAGTGCGTTTGTACAGCTAGACTGTGTTCCATGTGTTAGCTGCAGCAGCGTCTTATCTTATCCTGTGTAGGTCCACTCCCTGTTCCTCTTGGATATTCACTATTTTATAGAAAATTGTAACTCTGGGGAAAAGGCGGCGGTCAGTGAGGCTTGCCTTGCTTTTTAACGCTGAACGATGATGTCCGCGGAACAGGAATCGAGGCCTAATTTGCCGCCTAGCTGACATTTACTCTCCTTCAGGCGGCCGATGCGCGTACTGTGGTCCTCGGATAGGACTGCAATCTCTTCGGTGGACTGTTCTCTAGAACATAAGAAGCTGTTGGCAGAACTCATCTTTGGCTGTATTCGGACTGCAATCTGTCGGGGTATAAGCGTAAGTGACGACTAGACCGCGTTTACGCTCTTGGAACCACAGTACGCATAGTTCGCTATTAACGGTAATCCAGTCTGACATGGCCACCTCGTCTCGGTAGCTTAGAATACCTCCGACATCGACCCGACCGGCAGCAGCACCATTCAAGTCCCATGATAATCGTAGATAGAACTTTGGATTTGGGTCACATGGGGACGTTAGACTGACCTTGGAGCGTACGTCTGGTATTGTTATCTCTGAGAGGCAGCAGATTTTATTCGACGGCGATCCTAATGTGAGAGCCAGGTCAGTTTGTTGTCCGGTTTGCATAAGCGTGCGCACATTAAAGCTATTCAGCTTGAATCGCACGCAAAGCTAGAGAAGAGTGGGTTCAGTGATGCGATTTTTGGCGGCCATAGAGGAAGCGGTTCTGTCAGAAATCTGGTCCCAACCGGCGCCAAGGTTGGGGCATTTCTGTGGTGGGGTTTCGTGGCTGCCAGACAAAACGGCTGGGGAGGGAGATAAAGGTGTGTTAAGTTCCGAGTGCAATGGTGAGTAAGCACGTTTCTTATAACAATGGAAGGGCGTGGACTATCATGGAACAAGAGCAAGTTTTTTTGATTATAATTGGTGGTTCAGTTTGAAGGCTCACCACTGCTGGGCTGCCCAGATCAAAATAACCAGTTTTCTGAAGGGTTCACAAACTGGAACCGTTAGCTTTCCGCAGCTTAACACGCACGGCAACAGGACAAAGCGCTGGGTCCGCAACCCACTGAGAGCTGATGACTGATTGACCGTCACAACGAGACTACACCTTGACGTGGTGTGACGGCTTACGTGCCTCCATGATCCAACGAGCTACACAGGATGGCTTATCTCAAGCCGAAGATTCAATCATGCCTGGAAGGTCAATGGGTAGAGGCCTGACGAAGTAGTCTCCTGGTCCTCCAAGTTGGGGGTTGATCTGAGTTAGCAGCTCAGTCGTAAAAACGAGTGGAAGAATAATTGATCCAAGTAGATGAGCGCCCACTCAGCTGTACCCCGCTGCCTTGCGGTGAGGTTCTTGTCAGAGCCAAAGGCTTTGATTGAGAACCCTAATCGTTCTTCTGCTTAGCGGCTGTCCTCCCTAGCAGTACCCGTCCATTATTCCCCATGAGTTACGCGCCTACAAATAATTCCATACTGCATCGGTCGTCGCACAGGATAATGAGGACCGCACTGCCCATTGCATCGAGCGCAGTTGGGGTGGGTAGTGATAAGCATACTACTGCTCAGAGTTCCCTCTGTTTTATTCAACCTGTCTCTTCTATCTCCAACCCAGTCTGTTTGCCCCTTCTGCCTACCCATAGTGTCCCCATTGATAACACGCCCGATACTCGCAACGGTTTATTGTCACGTAGTGTAGTAGGTGTTTTTCAGTCTGTTAGCCCACATTTTCTCAAGCCTCGTCAGCCTCTGCATCTGGGTTCGTTCAATGTGCGCACTTTAATGCAGGTTGGCCAACAGGCGTGTTTGGCTCTGACAGTGGATTCACTTTCAATTGATGTCTATTGCGTGAGTGAAAAACGAATTCAGGATTCGAGTAGAGTAGAGTAGAGTAGAGTGATTCACCTGACAGCGCCGTGTCTCGTTAAGATATTTCCTTCATACTTCAGGAGACGAAGCGGCTCAAGCTGTGGGTCAACGCGGTGTAGGAATAGCTTTAAGTGAGATGATTGAAGCAGCTCTTCTAGACTGGATCTCGGTTAACAGTCGTTTGTGCGCCGTGAGCCTGCAGGGATCAACCGGCGTCCGAAAGGATAGTAGTGTTAAGCGCAGTTTATTTGCCGTCTCGGTACACGCGGCACTGACATGGAGAATGACGAGTTTTGCGATGACCTCGTCACCCTTGTTCGGGAGAGCAAACGCTCTGACATTGTAGTGGTGGGGGTGATTTTACTGCACAAGTTGGAAAGCTGAGTGCATCAGAATCCTGTTTAGGTGGGCGATACGCTTTGCCTGTTTGGTAGGGAGGTAAAGGGAGGTACGCCACTTCGGAGTGGGCAATAACTTACTTCTGTCTCTTTCGAAATTCCGACAGTTCGCGTCGCACGGTGACATGGCGCTCTAACTCGACTNCATATATATATATATATATATATATATATATATATATATATACGTATATATTTATATATAATCTTGCGGTGAATTTCAGTTGGCCGTTGATAACCTGGTTGGTTAACGTATCGGCGGAAGCGATTGAATATCAGTCGTTCATTCCTGGTTTGCGTTTTGATTCGGGTACGGTGAATATGCACTTCCTAATATAATGAACAGGGAAAAAAGCGCCGTAAAAAGGTTTACTTCTGGTAAATTGTGGGTGGATACAATGTGATCAGTAGTTTCATGATATACATATATATATATATTCATGTATTTATATATACATATGTATATATATATTCGACTTTTTTCCCTGCATGATTATAGATTTGCGATGCCCACGTCGACTCTTGGTGACGGTCATCTGGCGGACGAAACAAAGAAAATAAAAGCAATCATTCTTATCGGCGGCCCATGTAAAGGTAATATTTGAGTCTTAATAAACCCCTTTTTCAAGGAACGCGCTTTCGCCCACTAAGTCTAGAACTTCCAAAGCCTCTTTTTCCCATTGGAGGTTTTCCTGTGATTTATCATCATATTGAAGCATTCTCAAAGGTGGTAAATCCTCTTCTGTTGACACGATTGGTCTGATTCGTTCCAATGTAGCTTCCTGGTTTATGTGAAATCATATTACTTGGATTTTATCAGCCGCATGAATCTCTTACCCAGCTGATTACGAACGTGCAACGAGAGTTTAAAGTTACTGTCAGGTGAGACCTGTTATTTCTTCTGTTTTCTCTCCATTTAATTGGACTTACATTTGGGCGCGAAGTTCTTCTGTTGCTATAATGCCGAAAGTTCTTTCAGTTTATTGTTTTCCCTGGAAATATTACTACTTTTAAACAAAATCATAATTTGCGGCCAGTTAATTGATTGGTTTAGTGTTCGATTGAACACCCATCTTGTTTCTGAATTCATATTCATTATAATTGTGAGTTGGGGTTTTCGCTTCATCTTTCCATTTATCAGTTGACCTGATCCCATTACCAATATCTCTTGAGGTGAGTGTTGATGAGTTAGATCATTACCTTCTTTGTATTTGATCGTCCGGTGAAACTAAGGAAATTCATGGATAAATGTGGCTTCTTGTGTGAACTAAAAGTCCCCGACAACCTTCGCTACCACTGTTGACCCGAATAACCTCCGTAGATTTGACTCTAATGCAGTATTTCTCTCTTCCCGCCTTGTATAAGTGCACTCCCTCGTTGCTCTTGAATAATCGTTATTTCTATGGGAATGTAGTACCCTTCTGTCACAACGAGACTACACCTTGACGTGGTGTGACGGTTTACGTGCCTCTATGACCCAACGAGCAATACGGGATGGCTTATCTCAAGCCGAAGATTCAATCATGCCTGATGAAGTAGTCTCCTAATCTTCCCACTCGGTGGTTGATCTGAATTGGAAAATCGAGTGGAAGAGTAGCTAATCCAAGTAGATGGACTTCCACTCAGCTATGCCCCGCTGCCTTGCGGTGAGGTTCTTGTCAGAGCCAAAGGCTTTGGTTGAGAACCCTAATCGTTCTTCTGCTTAGCGGCTGTCCTCCCTACCAGTAGCCGTTCATTAGTCTCCATGAGTTACACGCCTACAAATATTTCCATACTACACCGGTCGTCGCACAGGATAATGAGGACCGCACTGCCCATTGCATCGAGCGCAGTTGGGGTTGGTAGTGATAAGCATACTACTGCTCAGAGTTCCCTCTGTTTTATTCAACCTGTCTCTTCTATCTCCAACCCAGTCTGTTTGCCCCTTCTGCCTACCCATAGTGTCCCCATTGATAACACGCCCGATACTCGCAACGGTTTATTGTCANTCCTTCATACTTCAGGAGACGAAGCGGCTCAAGCTGTGGGTCAACGCGGTGTAGGAATAGCTTTAAGTGAGATGATTGAAGCAGCTCTTCTAGACTGGATCTCGGTTAACAGTCGTTTGTGCGCCGTGAGCCTGCAGGGATCAACCGGCGTCCGAAAGGATAGTAGTGTTAAGCGCAGTTTATTTGCCGTCTCGGTACACGCGGCACTGACATGGAGAATGACGAGTTTTGCGATGACCTCGTCACCCTTGTTCGGGAGAGCAAACGCTCTGACATTGTAGTGGTGGGGGTGATTTTACTGCACAAGTTGGAAAGCTGAGTGCATCAGAATCCTGTTTAGGTGGGCGATACGCTTTGCCTGTTTGGTAGGGAGGTAAAGGGAGGTACGCCACTTCGGAGTGGGCAATAACTTACTTCTGTCTCTTTCGAAATTCCGACAGTTCGCGTCGCACGGTGACATGGCGCTCTAACTCGACTGGTAGTCTGAGTCAGATTGACCATATCGCAGTTAGCTACCGTTGGCGCAGTTCTGTCCAGAACTGTAGATCATACTGGGCCACGTACGTCGAATCGGACCATGCGTTAGTTTTAATGCGATTTTTGCTGCAGCTGAATGGCCATCGACGCAGGCCACAAATCCGATTGGCTGTCGAACGTTTGCCTGATTCGGCTGTTCGGAACAGCTGTGAAGAGAAACTATCCGAGGAACTGAGAACTCCGACGAGCCGCAGTTAAGATGAGCAGTCTGACCATATCAAGTAGGCGATGCACTTGGCCGCAGATTTCGCCTGTGTTTCTAGATCTAGCGTTCTTCAAAGACACTGGACCTCGCAAATATTGCTGGGTCTACTGGAGCAAAAACACCATCTCCCTCACTGCTAGGAGATGAATAAGATACGTCGACAGTTGCAGCGTCAAGTGACCATAAGCTTTAACAGTGATCTTGTGAACTGGTGGGTTAAGGTAGCCGAAGAGTTGGAAGAAGCGGCCGCTTCAGGTAACAGTCAAAGACTGTTTAAGCTTATACGCGACAGCGATGGGCGACGAACTTCGGTTAGTGAAGTCATGTGCGATAAGAATGGAGAGATCATTCATGGTAGACAACACAGGCTAGACCGTTGAGTTGAGCACTTCAGAGACCATTTTGGCTGGCCGCACGCTAACGTGTTTAGTCCGACGTCTGCAGCTGCGTATTCTTGTGATATGTCTCTTGACTGCTCAACGGAATTGGAAGTGTAGTCGAATGTTCGCCTTCTGAAGAGGGAAAAGCAGCCAGTCCCGATGAACTCCCCTCAGATCCTTTCAGACTGCATGGAGAACATCTGATGAAATCACTTACCTTCTTGCTTCGTGATATTTGGAACAGGGAGCGTATTCCATTAACTTGGAGTGACTCACTGATTGTACCCATCTTTCAGAAGGGATTAGTTTGATTGCGATAGTTACTAAGGTGTTGGCTTCGATAATGCTGCCTCATTTGACACCGATTCTCGAGGGTGAGATCCGCGAACAACAGGCCGAATTTCGGACAGGTCGAGGCTGCATCGGTCAGATATTCGCCCTGCCACTCGAAACGCGCCACACACACACCGCCGCTCTATGATCTTAGGCGTCCTCAACTTGAAGGGCGCGTTCGACTAAGTGGATCGGATAGGACTATTCAGTGCTCTCCACCGGGAGGGTACGCCAGTAAAGTTCGTTGCGAGCATTGCACCCGGATATCTATGGTCGCATGAAGGCATATAGTGAACTGTCAAGTTCATTCGAAATGACTAGGGGCATTCGACGTGGGCGTTCCATCTTTTCATTCCTGTCCAACTTCATCATGGGCGAGATGATGGGAGATGCTTTAAGAGATCTTCAGAATGTAGGAGTTGAACTGGGAAATGGAGGGAAGCTATGTGACCTAGATTACGCAGATGACGTTTTGTGCCTGTTCGAATCTGCGGACCATACACAACGTGCATTAGGTAGACTCTCGAAGTCGGTTGGTCGCTTTGGCATGTGCTTCGCACCCTCAAAGTGTAAAGTGATGTTGCAGGACTGGTTGACGGTTGTCCCGAACGTGATAGTGGATGGCGAGGAACTAACGATTGCGGACCGTTTCATTTACCTTGCCTGGTGCGTCGAACGATTTTAGCTTGGTAGTAGAGGTAAACACACGTATATCACAGACTTGAGCGGCTTACGCTGGACTGAAGTACTTGTGACATCGGCCTGATATTTGACTGAAGTTGAAAGGTCTTGTGTGGTGTGCTGCAATGCCCTCAGTGTTGTTGTGCGGTTGCAAGATATGGGTGATTTCGGAGTTGTACGTTACCTGCATTTTTCCGATCAATTATGTCTACGTTGTATCGCTAGATTTTTGTAGAATGACAGTGTCATTAATGTTTTGATTAGGAATCTAGTATTAGGTGCAAATTCAGAGAACACTTTATCTCAGCATATGAAACTTACTAGATTTTGTTGATTGGGCCACATTTTGCATATGGCGAACACTCGTCTACTGTATTGCGCCTTATTTTCCCTTCCGCTCCCGGAGTGAAAGGGGCCACAAGGAGATAAACAGATGATGTGTCAGCTTAAGATGAGAAAATATGCAGCGAATTTAGGCAAACTAGGTGTCTCACGTCTCCATAGTTGGAGTCCGAAAGATCCGTCAAGCGACTGGGTGGAGGCACTGAAGTACATGACAATAAACCGTAAATAGCGGCTATCGCGCTGTCATTTTCTTCGAACCATAATGATTGAGAATTGCGTCTGTTCAGCTAGGTTTTATTCGTTGTTTTGGCCACCGTAGTTTTCTTTTCTTTTTCCTTCGTTGTAAGTTCACTTCCTATTCCCTTGCGTGTGGACTCTTTCTTTACCATCCTTTAGCTGTTTCATAGTGGACGTTTTTGGTGCTGCATATTCTGGTGTTTACCATTGAGCGGTGATAGTAATTGCGATAATCGACTGTCGTCAATTTGCTGTTTTGTGCCATTATGACGTAGTCTTGGAGAATTTGTTTCTCGGTGTCTACCTGTCCTCTGTTCTGTTTCCTTGGATATTTTTCTTCTTTGGGCGTTATTCTAGGTAATTTGTGTAAAATAACTATCCAGCTTGCCGTATGTTTTGTCCGCTAGTAGCGACGTTATCCGGTTGTTCTTTCCATTTGCATTCTTCCGATAAGCTCATGCATTTGTATATCATTCCACTGTCATTTGGCGGTGTTTCTCTCATGCTGTTTGCCAGATTTCCAAATGTAACGGATTGGTAAACGCGATTTTTTTAAACAAAAGTCTTACTTCATAATTTAACAGTGTAACGTAATACAATTTATCTAATAATGACTAACACTGTAGTTTGCTGGTCGAATCAATCCACTGCCAAACTCTCACTTCCTATCCGTTTACTACTTCAATATCGGATTTTTCTGTCGTAGATACCTTCAGGAGTTTACGTCTTTGGGGACGGCCGGTGGTATCTACCAGTTTCGTGATCAACTCCTTTCCGGTTCGCCGGATCTGCTGTTCGTTATGAACGGGGATATTTGTTGTGATTTGCCGCTGGATGAGATGTTGGAATTTCATAGTCGTCTCGGTTCTGGTGATCGCTTCTTATTAATGGGTACAGAGGTAAATGTGTACTTGTTTTTCAATCGATTATTTGTTCCCAGGCAGTTTCATCTTTCCGGTCAATATTTGGTTATCCGTGATGAGCAACATACAAGTAATGTGTGCGTGTGTGTGTTGTTCTATCCAACTTATTCGTACAAAACCGACGATCTTCCTGTCGAAATTGTTAGTTTTCGGTGCATGTCGTTTGACTGATTTCCCCTGATTTCATAGAGCATTGCGAAATAGCAAATATATATATATATATATATATATATAAAGAGTGGGGATATACTAGGTCGCAAGTCACTACTCGTTATACGAAAGGAATTAGCACTGCATATTCTGTTGTATTGTATGAGCTTCGAAATACATAAATATAGCATTTTAGCTAAAAACAATGATTAAAAAGGAAGTTGGTTACCGTCATCGCCTTGTAGGTCAAAGAAAAGCTGGTCATTTGAATGATTTGAACATTTAAGATTGGTTGCTCAGGAAGTCGGTAGAATCGCGGTGCCGGCCTTCCTGGGTGCGCGTTGAATAAGGAACGGTGGAGTTTCTACAGATATTGATTTTGCAAGACACGAAAAAATAACTGGATCATATGGAGCGGCGCATTGAGAGATCAGCGTGCACAGGATATGTGGGATCTGAAAGTATTTTGTGAGCGTAGGAAACACATGGATAGGTGCTGAGCAGAGTTTAATGGACACGTCGTTTATTGGTATGAAAGGCACAAGGTTAATAGTTGAAAGTCCTCGGCAGAGAATTTTGAGGTCTTTGTTAAGTGAATCTGTGAAAGGAATACCAGGAGAATATAGAATTGAAAAAAAGCACGTTGGTATACAAAACAGCAGGCAGCACTTTGTTGCACTTTGTGGTGTCGAAGCCTTCTGATTTGGAATGACAACTGTGGAGGATTCTTTACACAGATGATAATTTTGAGAAGTCCAATTCAGATTTCTACAAATAATAGCCCCTAGATATTTCACAGAATCAACTCTAGAGGATGGTTTTAAGTCCATACAGGACGGTTCAAATGGGAGATTGACCGGGCGAAAATGAACGGGCACTGGAAACAGATATCTCAAGCTCTAAACCGGTTTGTACAAAAAAATCGTTAGCAAAATATGTTTTTGCAGACATTTCTGAAGTCTTCGTTGCTGGAATCGACTTGAGAAAGAGGGAACATCGACAACGTACTTATACAGGTGACTGGAGGAACTGGAATTAGATTCCGGTAGTCTTTACTGTACCCTACTCTCGGCGGTTCTTTTTCTTATGTACTTTTCTTTATTTTCGCCACGCCATGCCTGATTGAGCTCATGTTGTTCTTCCTGGTCGTCTTCCTCAGGCCACTCGGCAACAATCTATGAAGTTTGGATGCATTGTCGAAAATCCAGAAACACACGAGGTGAGTGTTCGGCATTTGTTCAATTTAGTTGATTTGATGCACTGGAAGCGACAAAACCAACACTGCCTATGCGTTGAGCGAATTTCTTGGGTCATTTTATTCCCACAGGGTACACCTACAGTCTGCAGTCGAGTATCGTTCACACTGGTTTTTCTGATTTCTTCGTGTGACCTTTTTCTGAATGCGTCCCTTTGAACAAGACTTGTGCATGAGAGGTTCTGTTTTGTGGCGTGTTGACCTGTCATTTCTCTTCTGCAGACGGTTTGTGTATGGGTTCCAGTTAGACAAACAAGTTTGTTCTCACATACAGGTTCTTCATTACGTGGAAAAACCGGCCACATTTGTCAGCACAACCATCAATTGTGGAATCTATCTGTTCACTCCGGGAATTTTCAAGTTTATTCGGATAGCGTTTCTAGAGCACCAGAATCAACGAACGTGAGTTTCGAATTACCCCCGCCTCCTGGTTAATTTTTCACATCACCTGATTATCTGCGGGCAGTGATATACTGGTAGATAACCTAAAGGTTACAATTCCATTTTTCCCGCTTTTTCGTGTTTTATACCCACCTAGTTGGTCGTATTTTTTCGCTGAAATCCAGAATTGTCTCTCATCTTTAGTACAGTGCCTGCGGATAACCTGCGTACTATGGGTGTTGTCTCGAATTTCGCCTGAATGAACATTTTTCACTGGTGATTACTTGAACTGCCTTCTTGTCCACTTCACGGTACGGTTCCCTTATTGAATCATTCATCATCTGGCGAATTTTTCAATTGGTTCGTCAATTTGATGCTATTAACACGATTGAATAGAAGCTACTTCGTGTATTCCACATACTTGCAAAATCGACATCATCTTCGTGTAACGTTAAACAGCGGAACAGGTTTCACTTTTCACCTTTTCCACCATGTTATGCATTGCCAAAGAAGAGATAAGCGCCCAAAGTGAATACAAAGCGATTCCCATGAGGTTCCGATGGGAGAGTTTAGCGATCTATACGGTCACATTTAGCAAGTCAACTGAACGCGCCGTGACAAAGCATACATGGAATCTTCAACAGCCAAGTATCTAGTCAGCACCACAAATACCTCAGTCCAGCGTACCCCGTTTACGTCTTGGATATGCTCGTGCTCACCTCTACTACTGGGAAAGTAAATGAAGCGGTTGACAGTTGTTAATTTCTCCCTGTTGAACATCAAGCTGGGAACCACTGACACCCAATCTTGTAATGGTAAACTTAGATACACTGGGTGTCTCCCGTCTTCGTGGTTGAGGTCCGAAAGGTCCTCCAACCAGTTGGGTAGAGAGGCACAAAGATGCTTCAACGACACGTGAACAACGGCGCCCGCGTTGTCACTTTCTGTCGAATCAGAATGATTGAAAAATGTGCATTTGTACAGTTAAACGCGAACAGACAGAATACGGCCCGACTGAGCAGACGCAGTTTCTCAATCATTCTGGTTCGAAGAAAATGTTCCCTGAATTAGTACCTAATAATAGTTTCCCAATCAAAACATTACTTACTGTCATTTTACAGAAATCTAGCGATACAACTTAGACATCAATGATGGAAAACCTCCAAGCGGCGTACATCTTCGGTACGTCAACTACAGCTTGGGAGCAGACAACGGAACTGAATGCATTGCGACACAGTACACGCGACCTCTCAACTTCAGTGAAGTATCAGGTGGACTCCACAATTGCTTCAGTCCCGCCTGTGCCTCTCGAGTGTTGGATATACGCGTGCCTGCCTCCACTGCCGTGCTTTCATCTTTCGTCACATACCAGGCAAAGTAACTAAAATGGTCACCAATCGTTAATTCCTCTCCATCCAGTATCAAGTTTGGGACAACCGTCATTCAGTCCTGTAACAGCACTTTACACTTTGAATTTACGAAGCATTTGCCGAACCGAGCTACAAACCGAGAGGGTCTATCTAGTGCACGTTGTGTATGGTCCACGGATTCGAAAAGGCACGCAACGTTATCTGCCTAATCTAGCTAGGTCACACAGCTTCTCACCGTTTTACCATTTCGGCACCTACATCCCGGAGATCTCAAGGCATCCTCCATAACTTCACCCATGATGAAGTTGAACAAGAATGCAGGCATGGGACACTTGTCGAGTGCGGCTAATCGTTTCGAATGAACTTGATGGTTCACCGTATGCCCTCATGTGATCACAGGTATCCGGGTGCAGTGCTTGCAACAGGTTCACGAACCTTTCCGGCCATCCACTCCGGTTGAAGGGATCGAATAGCACCGTCTGGTCCACTGAGTCGAACGCGCCTTTTGGAACAAGAAAAACTACGACTGGGGTAGCAGTGTGTGAGGCGTTTCGCGTAACTGCCAAAAAGTATAATTGTGAGGGACGTGATCACGATTAAGGTCACTCTCTGCTGTTTGAAAGGAACGGGAGTTCGTCGTGAGCATTCTGCCTTCCCTTCTTCGGTAGTCTAATGCCCAAATCCATCTCCACTTCCGTTGGGGAATGGGGTATGAGACACAGACTATCTGCATTAGTGCTCCATTTCTTTCTCACACGGTTTTCCTAACCGAAGTTCGCGGGTTGCCGGTTTCGCATATAAGCTTAAGCAGTCTTTGACTGTCACTTGAAGCGTCTCTCCATTTGTCCGGCCATCCTAACTCGTCGGTCTTTATAGTCATTTATAAGAATTGTCGTCAGTTGACGCTTTAAATGTCGTTTCATCTTATTGGCTGTTTGTCAGTTAGGGTGCTGGAGTGTTTGCTCCATTAGATTCAGCGACTCCTGAGAAATCCAGTTTCTGTGATGTTGATGGATTTAGGCCCGCGGAACTGGGGATAACTTGGTGCCAAATACATCGCCTGCTTGGTTTGATCCCATCACTCATCTAGGTTGCTGTTCGTTGAAGTTCTTAGCCCGTTTGAGAATTTCCGTTCACAGTTACTGCTAGCAGCCGAATCAGACGGACGTTCTACCGCCAATCGAGACTTGCGGTCTTCGTCGATGGTCACTGAGTTGCAGGGAAAATCGCATTCAAATTAATACGTGGTCCGATTGTTCGTACGTGGACCAGTATGACCTACTGTTCTGGACAGAACCAAACCAGCGGTAGCTTACGGCTCTATGGTCAGTCTGACTCAGATCACCTGTCGAGTTAGAGCGTCATGTGAGTGTGTGACGCGAACTGTGTCGAAAATTTGTGTTAGACAAGAACAAATGATTGTCTGGACAAAACTGGAGAATCCTGTCCCGGTTATGTGTATGCTGAATGGGCAAGGCGCAGTACCCACCCAAACAAACCTCCAATGTACTTAGTTCTCCAACTTGCGCTTTAAGATTACCTGCCACCTCAACGATGTCGGACGTTTTGCTCTTGCGAACGAGTATAATGAGTCCATCATGGAACTTGTCCTTTTGAATATCGGCGTTGCAGTCTGCTGGGGTGTATGCCGAAATGATAAACAATTTGGGAGTAGAACATTTAACCTTTCATGCGCCTGCTCGTCCTTGCAGTTTTACGATGCATGAACGACTATTAACCGGGATCCAGCCTAAAATTGGCGCTTCATCCTTCTCACTCATGGCCATTCCTACACCGCGTTGATACACCGTTTAAGCAGCTGCTTCGTCTCCTGAGGTTTGCATGAAATATCTTGACGAGACATTAGTTGAATTACACTACTCAAATCCTGAATTCGTATCACACTGACTCAGCATATATCAATCGAAAATGAGTTCACTGTCAGAGGCAAATAGCTTTGTTGGCAAGCTTGCACGAGAATGCATACCTTGTAGGAGCCCGGATTCAGAGGCTGACGAGATTTGGTAAAATGTGAGTTGGTACATTCCGAACCACCCACTACATTATTTGACAATAAACTGTTGCGATTGTCGAGCTTGTTATCAGTGGCTTATTATGCGTATACAGAGGATACAAGAAGAGGAAGTTGAAGGCAGAGGACACAGATGGGATAAAAGAGGGAACTCTAAGCAATAGCATCCTTATCACTACCCACCCACTCCAATGGATGCAACGGGCAGCGGGGTCTTGATTATCCTGTGCGACAACCGATGCAGTATGGAGTTCTTTGTAGGCGTGTAACTTATGAGTAATGGTGGACGGCTGTTGGTAGGCCGTCTACATGCCAAGCAGAAGAACGATTAGGGTTCTCAACCAAAGCATTTCGTTCTAACAAGAACCTGACCGTAAGGCATCGGAGTGTAGCTGAGTGGAAGCCCATCTGCTTGGATCAGTTACTAGTTTACTTCTTTTCTGCTTGGGCTGCCAACCCAAATCAATCCCCGATCGGGAGTACCAGGAAACTACTTCGTCCGGCCTTTATTTACTTATCTATCAGGTATGATTGGATCTTCGGATGGAGATAAGCTATCCTGTTTAGCTCGTTGGGTCATGGAGGCAAGCAGGCCGTCATACCACATCAGAGTGCAGTCTCTTTGTGGTGATAACTGAAAGATATCTTCGATCAATCTGGCCGCTAAGGCAGGGTCTGGAAAACTAAGCCAAACTGTTTGTTCATCAGTGACGAGGTGTGGAAACCCCTAACACGTGAACTCTGTCGAGTAGGTCATTTCAGACTTAGGTTGTAAAGTGTGAGTGTTCCCCTAAGGATAGGATCGTAGACTTTAAGCGATATGGCTTAACGCCGCAGTCAGCAGTGCCCATGAATTTAAGTTTTTCCCGTTTTTTTGTGATTCTTCTGATTGACCGTCCTTTGGTCCCGCTTTCACTATTATTGGCTACTGCCCACCCTGCTTGTTGCTTGGCTCTGTTTTCCCAACGTGACGACTTCTTGCTTATGCTTGTCCTGTGTTAGTTCTCAGCATACGCGGACTGTTTGTTTTTGTCTTGTGCGCCAGAATTTTCTTCACTACTATCCATTTTCTGCTGTGCAATTCAGAACTCCTTCGCCAGCCGGAATATTGCACTCACGTGCAAGTTTGGGATTGGTCCAGTTCTCTTTCCCTACTAGGTTGGATTCAACACATAGCCACTCGGCTGATCAATAGACTTTCCTTGACATCCAGTCTGCAGTCACTAGCCCATCGTCGGGCTGTTAATTCACTGTCCATTTTCTCAGCTGCTATCTCTTTCTTCGTTCTCCGTGGCTTGGTTCATCATTTTCCATATCTTCGACCTCCTTTACCTTGCCCGGCCCTGAGACTTTCTGTCATTCAGAAGCATCGCATCTCTGTCAGTCCGCTTTTTCCAGATAACTTCAAAGCTATGGAACACTCCCTGTGTCTGTTTTCACATTCACTTGCAACATCTTTATTTAAAAGCAAAATCAGCATACTGGTTCGTTCGTGAATCCTCCTCATTGTAACCTTTTACAGTATTTCGTTTGTTTATGGGTGCTTATCGTCTTTTGCATAGTTAAAAGACGATTTTCACATCTTTCACTTAGTTTCTTCCCGTAATTTACTCTTGCTTCAAAAAGGACTGCTGTTTACTTGCCTCATAGTTTCATGATTGGATTCAATATAATGAAATCTGAACGTGATGGCTAGTACGCATCACACGTGATTATACTGGATTCTCGTATGGTTTTGCGGGTGTGGTCCTTGTTTATTAGTGTGTACGTCCGAAATCACGTTTTCTTGGCGTCTGCAGTTCGCAGACCGATTGCATCCGAATTCTCCACATCTTATTGTGTCACGTGACACAGTTGCATGTTATCTTTATCTACTGGGCCACACCCGGTAAATGATAAGCCCATTTCACTGTCGATTTTCTCTAATACTTTACCTTCACATCTGCTTACTGCATCGTATTTGATGAATTCCTTCCAACCTGAACTTTTTTTACTTATATCAATTATCCTATCTCAGCAGCCGTATCTGCGGCTAGTCGAGTCCTTCAGCGGCACACCACATCCCAAACTACCTAGACAATCCTTAAGGCGACCAAGGAATACTTTCAGCTCACGTGGGCCTTCACTCGAAAGCTTAACATCGTCTACATAATCTAATTCTGATCAATTACCAAAGCTACTATTCTCACATAATGGCGGATTTGAAGAAAATCGTGAACAGAAAATGGCCGTGGTAAAAATCATCTACCCTAATGAGTTCAAGTGTAAGATTGCTATAAGCACGAATTAGACTTTGGCCGTTCGTACAGAGGGATAAGAAAATGAACGAATTTTCCCGGTGCACACCTCAGTGAGAGGCAGCATCGGAGAACAACACGATGAGCCGAATCGAATGCCGCTTAGATGATAGAAAGATAGGAACCGTAGGCCTACAGAAATTCTCGCTGTATTCTCAAATATGGAGTATATGCGAGCAGTAGAACTTCAACCGGGTCGGAAATCGGCCTAAGTCTCACGCATAGTACGTGACAATCAACAAGATAATTAAATTAATTGATTAGGATGCGATACTTATTGAACTAACTACCCTTCCGATGATCTGTCAATTTGCCAGGTGTCTGCGTTTTATAATTATTGGTAGACGATTTTCTTGCACCGCTTTTTGTTGACTGAACTGTCTTGTGTTTGCAACGCGCGTGGTACATTTTAATGTCCCACTTTGTTCTAAACCCAGTGGTTTTCAGTGATTATGTAAGCGATTTGTCTGTCATTGGCAATAAATTGGCTCAGTAACTGTGTTTGCTCGTCTCCGACGGTCACCTCTCCTCATAAGTATTGATAATCAACTAAAGAACTTAAACTATGTCTTTGTGTAATATGGTAATGGGTAGTCCGAGATGTTTTTAGCGTATCCAGTACTCGTGGGATTCGAAAGTAACTGAACGAAAAACTTGCTTTATATTGGAATCTCGGATAATTTGGTGACTATTTCTCGAATCATAATTTTACAGTTTCGATTGAATTTATCGTCCTAATTATTTCGTTTACGAGTTATTCAACGAGTCTGATAATTGGAAATTTCCTAGGCTTTACTGATCCATTCATTGTTCGGTAATTTGGACGGTGTTTGTTGGTAGAACTAATGGTTACGATAACCACTCAAATCTACATATGAATAGCGTGAACCGGTGACGAGCGCCTCTGCGATGTCTCAGATTGTCGTTCCCTCTCGTCCTTTTCTCACCGTCCGTTTTCTAGTTACGACTTGAGAACTCAGTGTCGCGAGATCATCCACTTGGAACGAGAAATTTGTCAACCGTTGGCTGGCAGTGGAACTCTTTTTGTCTACCACACCACCCGTTTTTGGAGTCAAATCAAATTTGCTGGGTAACCGTTACACCTAATTTTCTACTTTCTCTCCTTTTAATGTTTGTTTAGTTGCTTTTGTGCAAGCTTTTATAAATCATTAACAGCGTGACTGAATTAGTTTTTAACTTGCCGACGTTTCGGTTTTTGCGGATAACCCTTCGCAAGACCGATTCACAAACAAGCGGCGGTGACCAAATGGATAGGGTCGTGACGTTTGGACGTAAAGGTCGCGGGTTCAAATCCTCCCACCGTCGGCCAACTTCCTCACTTGGTAGCCCTCTGTTGACGCGGCCTCCTTCCCGAAAAATGATGTACAATGTTATTTCATCAATAAAAGGAAGTGAAAGATGAAGGGTAAAAGATCTCAGGTCAGGAGGGTGTCGTGACCCTTTGAGTGTTAACCCATTAAAGCTTTGAGTGCCATTCATGTACCATAGCAATCAGTGGTGTGGCCTTTAGATAATCGCGTTCTAATTTTTTAGGGTCGTATGGTCCGTTGGCCTGTATTTATCCTTGCTTCTGTGTTCCAAAATTCTGGTTTTTAATTGTCAGCATGTTTGCCCAATATATTGGAGCTGAATAGTCTTCACAGCTAATCATATAGGTACGATTGTCCTGTTCGTGTAGACGTCGAGGGTCTTTGATTTTCGAGGTGATGTTGTAATGTGTTATCTATACGATGGGAAACTCGGAGATCATACGAGTCAAGTAGCTTTCTGATTGCCTCCGATATGCCCGATCTCTATGGGATACAAACAGAGACCAGGTGGTTTGTGTCATTCTTGTTGTGTTTGGTCAATTTGCCTCTTAATGTATGTTCTTTTAGTTCTGGCGGGTAACCGTTTTCCCGAAGAACTACGTGGAGGCGTTGCATTTCTCGTCTGTATCTGATAGTACGGTTGCTGCCTAGTCATGAGATGAGTGTTTTCTGTCTCATAGATACCACATTACACCATCATCTCATAAAAACCCAAGATCCTCAACACCTACAAAACCATGACAATTGAACCTATATGATTGGCTGTTTATTTGTCATCGTATGAACGTTACCATACACTGTAGTTGGCTCATGTTCTGGAATTTCACTCGTAATTGCACTGGAACTTCCCCCTTAGTTTTGCTCGCGGAAGTGGGCCACAATGAGTTCGGTCCACTCAGGAGCATTTTCGTTTCATTATCAAATGTAGTAACACAACACTGTCAATGATTGGTAGGAAATATTTGCTTTTTGATATTCATTTGTTGATTTTTATGTTTATTTATTGCTTTGTATTTACTATTCACGACAACCTATAACAGTGCAGTGATCTACGCCAATCGCCACGTGTTATCGCTGTTCGAACGAACACATCCGCATCGTTTGGCTAGAATGACCGTGCCAAGTTCCACTGGGTTGCAGTATTTGACCGGGAGTACTCGACTGCCTACTTTGGGTATGAATGGCGACTGTGTGGTAGAAAATATTGGTCCTATTATCATTGGTCACGTGTTTATCCACCCAACTGCCTCGATCGATCGTACTGCTGTTGTAAGTGACCGGTCATGTGTTTGTCCATGTTTGCATGCAGCTTCTCTTCGTCCTTTTACAATTGTAACTAGGGCATGTCCTGAGTAGCATGGGGGACAAAATACCGGTGAAATTCATTGCAAATTTCTTTCGGTTTATGTGACTTAATCTCGTTCTCTTGGCTGTATATTGAATCCTCTCCCGATTTAAAGTGTCGAATTTCTTCCGTTGGGAACTTTTTTGGTTCACATTTTCAAGGTGATTCACCTTTTTTGTTGGGGAACATTTTCATGGTGCTGACTGGGCAGAACGTTGGCATTGCTAATAACAAAAGGGTTTCGATTGCATCTTTCCTGTTGTTTCTTACTAGTTGTTTGTAACACGGGTTTTAAACGTTTCCAATGCAGTTCCATTGGCACTCATTTAGGTCAATAAAACAAACTAATTGAAAAGTTAATGGATCTTCCATGTACTGTGTAACTCGAAGAGAATTGAGTGATGCCAAGTGAGCGAGTCAGGTTCAATCGGGGAACAATCTAGCGGTTGGCTTGGTTCTGGAATCATCGCAGTTAACTTATTATCATTGCTGAGCCGATAAATATCACATGGATAATCCGCTATTGGCCAGAAAAACTACATGCCCTGAGACCATTTTCACACCCTATAGATCCTGTGACTCATCCCCTGGGTATTGCTTTACAAGGAGCGCGGTCTCATGCGTCTCTGCTGTTGCCGTGGTTGTAACATGCGTCGCACGTTCCTCTCTTGTGTGCAGACTGTCCAGTCCTCAACTTCCTCCAATAGTTTGTTTGTTCATACCTGTCCTAATCTTTCCTCCGTACCCCACATGCAGTTTTAGCTCGACGATGTCATCGCATATTATCGGGTTATGAAAATTACTCTACATTCACTGAGCTGCGGCCGTATACGTCATAGCTGAAGGAAGTTTGCATCCTTTATAATAACTTGTTCCTTATACTGTCGAATGACAAACAGGGTTCCCGTATGTGAACTTTATTTACCTGTATATATATATATATATATATATATATATATATATATATATATATGTATATATATTTCGCGCCTGTAAATTTAGGCGTTACTGTGTATGTTGACTGATGCGCCATTCTTTTTTGTTCCGGGTCCCTTTTATTCTAATCTACTACGACCTTGCTTAATCGAGCGAGAGCGATCAATGCGACTGTTTCGTTTATTGGTTGTAATGAAACAGTTTATATAAGTCCACACAGGATAGAGCTCATTGGCTGATTGCCCTGAGTGTCTCAGACTCATTGTCTCTTTTTTTGTCTTCACGCCGTTCACCTCTGAGCTTGTCACAAAATCAGACCACTTTTCCCTGTTTGCAGAATTAGGGCGAACAACTGTTTCCCAACCTTGGTTCCTGGTATGCATTCTCTCAGATCCTTAGCCAGTGCGTCACTCACTTGAGTATGGCCGAACGTGTCGGACAGTTCTGTTTCCCAGACTTGATCCGTCCTCATTGTCGCATGACCCATCGGTCCGAAAGAAAGCAGTTTTGCCCTTTCCCTTGGATATAGTGAGGAAAATTAATCTTATGTGAGAAGAAGTCGATTATTATGCTACAGAAATAAAGTATGGGGAAATCATGCCAATTCTCTAGTTTCAAATCTAATTGTTTTTTTGATAACTGAGCATGTTACGTAACGCGGCAATAACCAATTCACTTGTCGCCCTTGATTGTAGATTACTACGTTAAATATTTTGAGCATCGAATCCATGAAAATGGTAATGTGACATTTGCCTTTCCGAAATGCTATTGAGAATTTGGATTTCAAATCAAAAATGACAGAAATTAAGTTTTTAAACTTGTTGATGTGGGAGCTGATGAGATGAAATAACGTAATTTCCACCTTGAAAGTAAATTTACTCTTAGGTCTTCTGCAATGAACAGTAAGTCTGAGAGCCAACAGATCTCAATTAAGGCGTGGTATATTGCATAATCAACCTACAAAGACTTCCTGAATTGGCTATCTTTAGTGCTTATCGGAATGGTTATCATAAATTCCGCCCTACTGCCTTCGGTTTGAATGCACTAATTTGGTTCCCTGTCCGAAATTGAAGTCCGCATCGTGGATGGAGGTAAAAATGACACTTTTGCCGATAAAACGGACCCTGTTAAGCAGTTCTCCCCCGCGAATTGCGTTTTGATGAAATATGCCGTATCGTGTATCCATCGTCAGGACTAAACTGCCGCCAAAATGAAATCTACCCGAACTTGCATCCTTGAATATAATTAAGAATGCCACTCATTTTTTTTGCATATTCAGTACACGTCAGCATGTCTTTTTCCTAAGCTGCTATTGTGCTGAGAGCAACCGCTCTCAACACTTTTTATTTGGTGTAAGAAAAAGTGTTGCACCTGCTTCTAGTGCCATGGATTTTTCATCTCCTATTGAGATTTCCTAGTAAACTGGTGTCGTTACTCACCCAAAAGCGTTGGCGAAAACTGATTGAAAAACTTGCAGCTGATTTTAGTCTGACTGCTCTCCCTAGCACTACAACATCACTGCACACGTTTGCTTAGCGGTACCGAGTCAAAATGACCGTGAGTTGTTGCTGATTGAAAATTCTTATTGCTGTAAGTTGGGCTATCTCACAACATTTGGTTGGTAATACAAACGATCACTACTACCAAGTTTCCAACAGGTCCGTTTATATGCGCATTCCTTCGTATTACATACTCTGTTAGCCGTTCGAAAAAGGCACGTCAGATTCGTTTGTTTACAGATCCAAACTATTTCCGCTCTGGATGATGTTTCACAACGGAGAATAGATATCACGTGATTGAGAAGTGACGTACGAAACTGAAGCTGATTATAAACAGGTGACACGGGAATAAGAAACTAATAGGAACGAATGGTAATGGAGAAAGAGCCTGTTTGTCGTCGGACAAAGCTGTAATTTCGTTTCCATCCGTCACATGTTTCTGTTTGTGAATATTTTCATCCGGTTTCTACATGTTTCCTATCTGTTCAGTTGTGTCTAGTAATGTGGCTCCAAACTAGGACTTACTTGAGATTCCTGCTTAGAAAGCTAACAGGACATTGTCTAAATGAACTACACATTTTTTTTATCGCATCTGAGCTGCTATTTGTTTATTTTTGCTTAATACCAAAATCTTTGCATGCGTTACTCCGAATCGGTATTTTTACGTTACTGAACCGCCGTTACACGTTCAACTAGCTTGGTCCAAATGTGAGCATCGGAGAACGTGCCGTGATTCGGGGTGGAGTTCGCCTCCGCGATTGTATCGTGTTGCGAGACGCTGAAATTCGGGCGCATGCGTGTTGTTTGAATGCAGTTATCGGATGGAACACAATTATTGGCGAGTGGGCCCGAGTCGAAGGCACTCCGAATGATCCGAACCCAAACAAACCATTCACAAAATTGGATGTACTGCCTGTGTTCAATTCCAAAGGCCAACTCAATCCATCAATCACTGTGATTGGTCAGTGCTACGAGTACTTTGGTTTGGATTGTACAATTTGCCTGTCCTCTAAATTGATCCTTTTGCGAATTCGTCACACTGCTAGCGATTTTCGATAGATGCCTATTCGGTTTTCGATTGATCGTTGGTCATCCTATTGTTTCGTTCATTTTGATTGCCTACTGAAATTTGCGCTAGAAGATTTCTCTCGTATGGTTATCAGGACGGAACAAGCTCGCTAAATTTCTATTTCAGTTAATGCGATTCATGTTGTTGACATTGGGAATAGTGATTTTAGCAATTCGAACGTTTTTTCGTAATTATACCAAAATATTCCGAGTTGGGTAAGAACACGTTTTTGTTTCACCAGGGCGCACAAGAGAACTTCCGCTCGCAGACAGTGCACCGATAGCCGATGCGCTTTTGGCATACGTATGCACAGATTATTCCCACGCGAAATGGATCACATTTCGGATCTATGCACACGAGTTGGATGACGTTTCTGAATAGATTTAACGTAACCCCGAAATAACGTGGAAAGTCATATATCACAGTAACTGATCCGGTGTTCACGATCTAAACTTAATCAAAACGAGAAGATTTCTCCGGGGCTGTTTTTGCTTGTTCTGGGCGTTGAACTCAACGGACCGTTGGTGATCCCGAGTTGTTTTTCACTGGTGCAAGTCTTTCTCCGGTGGCAAGGTGACGTAATAGCCGATCTCAGTGTGTACGTGGTAACCTCGATACTGGTATTTGATAGATCGCCGGTGTCACAGTGGACTAAACGTATATCATCAAAAGGTCAGAAGTTCACGTAATAGATCCGCCGATCCGTTTGGTGGTAGGCGGCAACTGGATGTCGCCTGGCTCATTATCCCTCCTGACCTAGTAAAACCTCATGTTTCTGTCGCTCCAGTTTTTGGAGTAACGTTTACCGGCTCCTCATCCTGTTCAGTGGGTCCGACCGGCTTGGACCATGCCCCTTTCGCTATATACACAGCAAACATGAAGTATAAATGAAGAATTAGAGTCTCAGTTTCTTGAAAATTCCCACCGAGCACATTGAGTTTGTAATTTGGAATCGTTGCACTCCACCACGTATGCGTATTGTCGGACCTAGGATCAAGGCGGGTACCTAATTCCCTATCGGATTTTATTGATTTGAGGTACTTGTAAGTGATACGTGGTAGTAACTAAAGTCGGGACTGACCGGTCACATATTCTGTACTCAAAATTCAATTGTGATCAGTCGTTCGCACGTTTCTCCAAGACCCTTCAGTCTCTCGTCCTTTGAACGCCTAAATTGCAGTTGTCTCCCTTCTGGGTAGTTACTGAAATGCATCAAGCAATCCGAGATGTATAAATGTCATATTCTTCTAGATCTCAGCTAATTGCAAAATGTTTCGTAAGCTTTTCTGTTTATTCTCCTTGCCGGAGAGAGCTGGGAGTGTAATAGTGAGAATAAGAATAGCGATTTAAGATGCCATTATCTTTCTGCTCAATGATTCATTTTTCTCTACCGACCACAATAGTACGGATAATGCGATTTTTCTTTGAGAGAATTTTGCAAACTCTCGGCAGTTACTGTTCTGTTTCATATATTTGATAAGTGATCAGGCACACAAGGACGAATGCCGGA
>LUCM01007949.1:246644-264331 GCA_008360955.1 Fasciolopsis buskii
CATATATATATATATATATATATATATATATATATATATATGTACATATAAGCAGGAAGTAGTATCTGGATGCGTAAACAAATATAATAAATATATATATATATATAATACATCGACTATAAGACATGCATGGTGCAAACGGAACAACATGTAAATGGAACCGCAAAAGGGGGATAAATAAGAGGGGGAAGTAATAAACCATAACAAACCAACGATTTTTTGTTTTCAACGTGCATTTTTTGTAATCTTTTGGTTGTTTTCGGGTTATTTTTTCAAGCGAGATGACTTGTACAGACAACCCTCACTGCATTTGTGCTACCGACTTCGGTTTTGTGCCATATCTCTCAGCAACTCCGACCAAAAACGATCCTCATCTCTTGGGTCGCAACCCGGGAAGCGGGATGCACCAACCGAAACCACAATCGAGACTGAGCTCTTCATACCTCTTCTCCAAATCATAGCCTGATCGCCGCCTCGCTTCTTCCAGGCTTGCCCAACCCGTGCAAAGAGAACACGAAAAGGTGGATAAAGAGCAGGCATACGCGATACGTGTTCTAGCCGTCGAAGGGGACGCAGAGCGAGTATCTCAATGAGAAGACGATTGTTTGCTCCCAGAACACAACGACGCACCTCGTCCTTGCTCACCTCATGTGCCAACAGTACTCGAGTAATGCTTCGGCGACATTGTTGGTCAAAACCAGAAGGTGGCCGGGCGTCCTCATCACAAAGGAGCAAAGCCTGGCAACCGTAAGGTAGAACACTACGAACTGTGGCATTTTACACCCTTCCCTTGAGAGAAAGCCTGGTATCATGGCGGCGCCGCAATTATCGGTGGTTCGCGAAAGCTGCTCTGGTTTTCGCAATTCATGATGCAATTTCCTCCCCGACACCTCCACAAGGTGTGATCAGGCTCCCGGGGTACTTGAAGCTATTAACTACCTTAGATGTTAGAATGCAGAAGTATCACTTCTTGTTTTCTGAACTCTTAGATCATCCCGTTCTCGTCTGGATAAAAGTTCTTTCTTATTTTTAACATAATATGTCGATGGAATATTGTGGTGGCACGATCTCAACACCATTTTCACATTTTCAAATGGCCGACAAGGATTTCACACACGGACACATAAGTACCTGGGTTTTTCACAGCATTTCCTAGGCGCTGTAGGTTGACCGGGGACTGTCTTTAGTTGATTGGGTTACTTCCCATATTTAGTGGCTGAGTTCTGTTAACACTTGATGGATGCTACCAGAAAATAATCTTTCCTAGTGATTGATTAATTGGTACTATTCTGTCTTCCATTTTTCACTCATTCAGGATCGAACGTGGAGGTCCCGCCCGAAGTAATTGTACTCAACTGTATTGTGCTTCCACACAAGGAACTATCGAACAGTTCGAAAAATCAAATCATTTTATAATTTGTTCCTTTATATTTGTCATCTCCACTACGTGAATTCTACTCTGCTTCCTGTCCTGCTAAGAGTAGATCATTTTAGTTTCGTCCTCGTGTACATGTTTGTGTGCGTTCGTTTGATTTTCCCTCTCGCAAGATTTTTTTATCCAGTCCTTGTATGATTCGAGTGCATGTTTCCAACTTCGAAGAATCTACAAACAAATCATTCACCCCACGGATGTGCTTTACTCTCCCCCCCGTCGCCTCCTCTTCCCTTCCTTGCACACCCTACTCCTTTCCGTATCAGTATGCATACTGTTCGTTCTCCTGGTACAAGAAGAAAAACGCCCAATTTTCCAATCATTTTGTTTTCTAGTCAAATACTCGTTCATCTAGGGGTATGAGTGAAAAGCTTGTCAAATCTTTCCGGTTTTTTTCCACCAGCCGTGACCGATCATTTCTGAACTTCGTGGTCAAACAAGTTGTCATTTCTAGTCTCACTCATCTACTCGCGGACTCATCCAGTTCTTCTTGTTCATTTTTCTTGTTTTTGATCAATACTTTTCTTCTACTGTTTTATTTGTATCTGGTTCAGTGGACGTTCGAAAATTCATTCACGTGATTCAAATTCGCCTGTGTTTGTCGTGGTAACCACGCTCATATTCAACTATGATTGACAAAGTTTGGAAATCTATGCATCGTTACAGTTTATTCGTTCTCGTTAATTTCATGTTTTATCTTCACAATGATCGCGCGCTTCCGTTCCCGTTGTTGTACTGATTGATAATATGTTTGTGTTAGCATTTCATTGGTGCTAGATGTCAGTTCACTGTTGTCCGGCTCGTTACACCATTTGACCTATTGGGACCTTATTTCGATTCGAAACCGGTCCATGCTTTAGGCTTGCGGTTGCCGATCTCACCCTTCACCGTATAGCGGACCCCAATAGTTATGGGATATGGGCTTTCCGCTAAACTCTTGGGCGGAGCATGTCAAAGAAAAAACATCTGATTTATTGAACCCTAAGTTGATTCTTTTCGATTCCAAATTACAAAGTCACGTTTGCCGGTTACTTCCTTCTCCGTGTAATAATGACCGGCGGCAGCAATGGGTACACTTGTCCAGTACACTCATACTGCATCCATGTCATAAAAATGTTCACGTTTTCAGTTTGTAATAAGAATGACTTTGGCTGCTTGTTATTGCTTGTGCACCATGACTGCTGATTCGATATAATTCATAGTTGTCATGGAAATTGTATATCGGAACTATATGAAAATTAATTTCTCACATTGAAATGCCTTTGTCTGGTCTCAACAGAACGTGTCCTCATTTGCGATCACTGGGTTTAAATTCTCGGTTTGCTGCCCGTAATCTTATTGGTTATCTAACACTCGCGATGTGCTCGGCAGCATTTGGATCTTTTGCCGCATCATCCACACTGCTGCTGGCTGTCCAAAATTGGGCGAGAAATTCTTGCCTCTAAACTTTTCCTGTTACCGAGTGTGCACCATTAAGTTTGTATTCCAACTTGTCATTGATCCGTCAACTGGTGATTCAATGGAGTCGGCTCAAGTGTACGTTTGGATTGACCGAACGCCGTCGAAACGATCATGTCTTAGTTCAAAGTATTCACGCACTCCCACCGCCGATCAACTTCCCCACTTGAAAACCTTCTGTTGGCCGTGGCCCCCTTCTTGAAAAACGATGTACATTGTTATTTCATTAATTGAGGAATTAAAAGATAAAAGATTCCTCGCATGTTTCATAATAGTTCAAACTCGGGACATTCAGTCTAACAGAATCCAACTCATCTCGATGAGTCTACCGTCTTGCAGAAAGTAGAACAGATGCAGCTCGTCTCCATTCTTTTACGCCCATCTCGCATAACGGTAGAAAATGTGAATTGGCTCGATAAAAATGGATTTCATTCGGTCCACACACACAGTTTGGTGGGCGGCTTCCTTATCATTGGGCTTGTCTGCTTGATCCAATTTCGCCGAAATCAAGTGAAAGAGAACCTTGTCGAAATTGTGACTTGTAGATTCAGTCAAAGTTATCTCCATTTTTTCTTTTTTGTTCATTCTTGTCTTGTAAGCTGCTGCTGATTACATTTCATGATTATCATATTGTTGTCTCAAGAAGTGCGACAAATATTTCACTTGATGATATTGTAAATAAGCCGACCGCGGGACAGTACTCTTCGATGGGGTTCACACATTTCATGATCTGAAGCGGATAACACAACGGGACGAACAGCGTGAGTCCATGCTCGGCGGGCTTATCACTCAGCTTCAACACTTACATAGCTAAATCCAATATGGAAACACAACTCGCTCGTTACCATATCCACATTTAGTTTGCCACTTGGGGGGGGGGGTTATATGAAATTGTTTAATAATACTGACACAGTGCCGATTTGATAATCAAATTCGGTCGTGCGCTCCTCGTGGCCGGATGATTGTCATCGTCATCATCGTTCAGCGTTAAACAGCAAGACAAATCTGCTGCCTTTTCTCCAAGGTTAGTTATGTCTACAAAAAGAGTGAATATGCAAGGGAAACAGGGAGTGGACCAACACAGGTGGCCGGATAATAGTCCAAGTCACAAACTTATCGATCTTTGAAATGTACAGAAATGACGGTTGGCAACGGTGGTTAGGGGCATGAAAAAGGATGGGGCTATCGGTAGTAGTTACAACTTTTGCCGATTGATTGGGAGTAGGGATGCACGAAAACCAAGCATGAGTGAAGTAATCTAAGAATTGGACGGCTCGTTGATTCACCCTCAGAACAATTTACGGGCAATTTAGTTGGCTCATCATCACTGCCGGATCATCCACCTATGCACTCTGATACCAATCTTTTAGCAGAAGTGAGAATCCTCCCAAATGGTATTAAGCTGCCCGATCAGATGGATTGTAGCCTTTGTCTTTCACAAACAATAGCGAATTCTTAGTACTGGAGTTACGTGCATTCCTGAAGTCGCTCTAAGAATCTCAAATACCTCGAGGTTAGTGTATATCGTCGATTGTACCTACTTTTAAGAAGGACGATGAATCTTGCTGTGAAAGCTGGAATAATCAATTTGTTAACTATTGAATCCAAGCTGCTCGCATGCGTTATTCTCCGCCCATCATTTAGCGCTCGCGTAAATGGTACATTTGAAAACTAAGCCGGTTTCCTATCTGACCTGGGTTGTATCAATTGCACTTCCTCTATGCGATAGATTTTAGGGCATGCATCCATGACTCCTGGATTACTGGAGTATGATAGGAGAACTGTTTTAGCAATAATATGTTTAGGCGTAGAACTCGGTCGTCGATTGGGTCGCCTTGCACGCTGGTATCTAGCTCGCCTGACCACTGGTCTGCGAGACACTTGGTGGCTAGAACACGGGCCAGAGTGGCCAGTCGACGACATAAGGGTAAGATATAAAGACCATAATCAATAGACTATTTCGACCAGGTCGAATCAGGTTGCCGAATTGGGTTCCGCGATAACCTTGAACGCGACTATCACGGATTAGGCTACATTGTTGGTTAGTGCCGCAATCCGTGGCGTTCTTCCAAAATATTCTGCCCTCCATATAACCTTTTCGTTTCTGTTAGTCGATACTGTGAGGCAGCAGCCAAAACCAGAATGCATTTCTACAAGCCTCATGTAACGGTTTTACAAACTGAAACTGTGGAATTTGTTCGTCTCCGTCACGTGCTGGTGTTGAAGTGTGGATTCACGTGTTGTCTTTTTTTAGCTCATCCGTTCCAACATCCGATTTTGTTCAGCCATATCCCCGAATTGAGTGTTTGTAGTGAGAAGTATCTTCGAATATTTTTAAAAGACCAATTCCTGTTTGGTGACATCGAACGAACTGTTTGGTACCTATTTCAGAACTGAGTTTCCGAAACATTGTTCTCAACCATCTTTCATTTGAAAACTCAGTTTTCCCCCAAATGGTGCACGTTGTAATCCTATTCACGTTTGCCCGAGTTTGCTCCGCATTGTACTTGTAGTCAGCCGTGAATACTTTTGCGGGAGGCAATTGAAGACTGATCGAAATGCACGCTTCGGAGTTAATGCATAACTCCCGAATGTGGATCACTTCTTGTAATCACTTTTCGGGTGGGGTTCAACGGCAGTGAAAGCAGACTGAGGTCAGATTGATGGTGGATTACGGTCGCCTAAGGTCTTTGGGACAATTTTTCACCTGTCTGCTTTCTGTATACAGTATTCTTTTAATAAGCATATGGGATAGTCAAGTATACTTTCCGGAACAAAGATGACGTGAAAAAGTTATCAAATTGAATAGCAAAAAAGCAAGATTAAAATGAAATGGCTGACACTTATTTGAATGGGTGGGAATGGGATGAATTATTCGTCTCTTTTGGTGCGATGGATGATGAGATATTATGTTTATCCACGCGTTGGCAGATATCACAGTAACTGGTGGTGACTGCCAGTGGTCCATGTTTCATCGTCATCGTTCTGCGTTACATAGCAGGTAAAGCCCTATTGACTGCTGCCTTTCTCACTGGGGTGCATGTTGCAATAGAACGAATGAATGCGCAAGTGGGCCAGAGACGGGAACGTGAGAAATAACATAGTACCCAACACAGCATACCGTTTAAGTGCACGGACTCGCATTTTTTTAATCATTCTGATTCTGCAGAAGATGACAACGCGATCTCCACTGTTCACGGTTCGTTGACAAATTCTTAAGTGTCTGCTGCCATTCGGGTGACGGGTCTTTTGGAAACAAATCGCGGAGATGTGAGACACCCGGTTTACCTAAGATCCCAACTGCCACATCATCTGGTGGCCTTCATAAGGCTTCTTCCACTCTATGTGAGGAACGGAAAATATGGCACGATTTGGTAGACGAGTGTTCGCCATCGTGATCCAAGAACGAAGTCTACTGAGAATATTCTCAGAACGAATACCCAATACTCCATTCCTATCCTGCAAATTTCTCACGCGGTCATTTCATCCAGTGTTAGCGGTACTACGCAAACATCGGTGATCCAAACTTCTAAGCGATGCCTATATTTAGTACGCAACCTCCATATCTGGCAGCCGTATAGTAGAAGCGAACACTGCGACACGACACACACACATGACCTTTCATGCGTTTGGTTCCTCATTTATCCGTTGTGAAATTTGTGTTAATTTTGGCTATTTATCAGTCAATCAACTCAAACCTGTCTTGGCCAAGTTTTCCACTCAATTCAAAAATGCACCGATAGAAGTCAGACGAATTATACGCAAAATTGAACCGAAGTCCTCGATCGCGCTCCACATCTGCACCGGTTTACCAAATATCAGCAAGGGTCTTTGAAATTGCTAATTTTAGTAGTCATGTAATAATTCAATATAATTTCAGTCACATTGGTTGGGAATAGCCCCCGAGTCAAGTGGTACCACTGGAACTAATGTTCGGAATTCCGACCGGACTATCCAGCGATCCGATGCTCGTGGTTCCAAGGCAAAGCAATACTGGTTTAACAATGAGTTACAGATATGCTTTTGGACTCAATAGGAATCTGATGGCGTGAGTTCAGTTTAATGGTACCGAACGGAGTTCGGTCACCGCGTGTTATATTTCCAGTGAAAAACTAGTGTCAGAGCGCGGCATTGGGTCGTGTTAGTTACGATGCTTGTGATTATCTTGAACGATCTTCCCCCGGTCAGTTTTTATGATCACACTTAATTGTAAAATCCACCCTGGGGAAGATTACCTGAGGCGAGGTACGGTGTTCTGATACCAAAAACATGTATATGATTGTTTTTAATTCGTATTCCGCTTGATATATGCCTCCATGGACGTCTTACCGACGGGAATCTCCTAATCGCACTGTCTTGACAACTAAAACCTATCCATTAGTAGCGAGAATGTTTTTGAAACCCTAGGGCTTATTTTAATCCACCAGACGAATTAATTTTTTTGCCAGTTAGTAATGACATCTTGTTAACGTGTGCATTTATTTGGAATGAATTTCTGACGAATTCCTTTTCTCTAATGGCTTTAGTGGCGACACATTGACTTTATCCCCTAGACAAATCGTTTCCCTTCTACGCATGTCTATCACGAGAGCTCGTTATCCTGTTGCTGAGACGCAGACAACAACGGACATCGAGTCTATCGTACCCGAGTCATTCGCAAAACAATGGAATCCACCAAAATGGCGTGAACAACTAGCGAACATCATTCGGATGCGCAAAGCTCGCGATGCCCCGGTTGACATTATGGGATGTGAACGGTTAGCCGATTCAACGGAAGATCCAAAGGTAGGCTTTTCGAAATCGGATACTGGAAATAAGATATCTTTATCTACCGCCCCCCCCCAAGGTCTTTCGTTTGCAAGTCTTACTGTCCTTGATGTTATCCAGTCAAACAAAAGATGCCGTAACCGCAGCGGCCATGGAGCGACTACGACCGGTTGGTACAGTTGAACAACTGGTTTCCATGACCACGAACACTTTGGAACAAATTATCTACCCAGTTGGATTTTACAAAGTAAACTGATTCTTGCCAGTTTCATCCCTCTCCGATTTGCTTCTCTTTTTTGTTATTTTTTTTTAGCGGAAAGCATTGTATATTAAACAAACTTGTCAGTTATTAAAGGACAAATACGATGGAGATATTCCACGCACGGTACAGGAACTGTGTGAACTACCCGGTTAGTTTCATTCTCTCAGTCCGATTTTTCACGGATCATCAATTGATTGTCCGTTCATCAGGTGTCGGGCCAAAAATGGCTCATTTGGCAACACGGGTTGCCTGGGGCGAGGTGACCGGGATTGCGGTGGATGTGCACGTGCATCGAATTGCCAATCGACTACAGTGGACAAAAAAACCAACCAATTCACCGGAAGAAACACGGAAAGCGCTTGAATCGTGGCTGCCCAGGTATGAATGGTGTTGAATAGGTTACCAAATTTGTAACGGACAAGCTGCCTAAGTCTTTTATATTCATGTAATACAGAACAAACGGACAAATAATGCCGGAACGGGAGCGTATTAATTTTAGGTAAAAAATAGGAGTGTGTTTGGTTGTGTGCTAAAGTACACATATGCTGCAAATGACAGAATTCAATTTGCGAACGTTTTCGTCTGTCAGTTTCACTCCTAGTCACATTTTCGACCAGATGGACACTTGGCCTACCGGAATACTCTTTTGGATTGGTTATGGCTACATGACAGGGCTCGCAAGCTCCGACGTCAATGTGATCTTGCAAATCAGTTCCCATATCACCGCAATACGTCTTCGAACGGAAGTGCACAAACTACAACGAATGCGTTGGCGGCGTGTTTCAAGGGACAATCCCTCTGGTTGATCGACCCGTTCGTTAATCGATCGGTCAGGTGTTGTTCACACGCCTGTGGTCGTGTAGTCTGTTTTCAAATCGTCTAATTAGAACCGTGAATTATTAGATTGTTATGTTTGAAACATACCGTTGAGTTCTAAAAGGTTAACGTTACAAATATGGGAACTATCTATAACTCTCTCGGTTAGTCACGGTGATGAATAAAATCGATTTGATGGTAAAATCAATGTGTTGATCGGGTGTAAGTTTATATTTGTTAGCATTTGCCAATCGGATTTTTGTAATCGATTTGAAATGAGAATATTTCACTGAGGTGAACATTTTGCACCACGTCATTGAATTTTTCATTCGGCTCTCCCCGAACCCAATCGATCTGTGGGAGTGATAAAAGTCAAGACATATTACCATGCCAGGTAGCTTTTAAAGCCGCATGTCTTCGGTATTTCGGGTTTAAAGTTTTGTAATCTCGGTGTCAATTACCTTTCGTTACTAGTGTGAAACCCCAACGACCATTAGGAACTCCACTGTCCCATATTTTGCACAAATTTTGACAAACCGTGACCGGGTTTCAGCCGAATTCCTGAACAACCTGTCATAATGTGCTATGAGTATTCCTAGATGAGTTCATTTATGCTTTTTTACGAGGCGATGAGTGTATTTTTTATTTTATTTATTTATTTTTTCTCCCTACCTTATTTTTTACTCTCAAATTTTTGACCGAAATGCGATATTATTTACTGTAGGCAAAAGTCTATACAATACAATACAATACAATACAATACAATACAATACAATACAATACAGTACAATGCAATACAATAATAGACACTGTGTTGTCACGTGACGTATGCTGAACTGAGCTAAGGAATAATCCGAATAGAATTGACTACTCCAAATTGGGAGCCATAATGAGACTCCGCTTGATAGGTTTTTATTTGACATATAACAGTTCACTTTGGTTTAGGAATTGATAAGTTGAGCTTTCATAGCCTAATTCTTTATGACATTCACCTAAGTGTTCTCTATGATATGGGAATTCTTATGCACTAATGAAGTGAATGTTTGAACAATTGGTTTCTTTTTTGCTAATCAGCTCATAAGTTGATTTTCATGTTATTCTATTTATTGTCTGTGGAACCAGAAGGCTTGATCACACCTTACTATGTCGTATTTATCTATTCTACGCAAATTTGAGTACAGACCATGTGGCATCACGGTTTAGTCCTCTCCCTTCGACTGATCGATAAATATCAAACAATTCAATGCGCAGCGTTGAAATGCACGGTCATTTGGGAGACGTTTAGGGCGACTAGCCGACTCCGAGCCCGAGCCCGAGTAAGCCAGCCCCGATCACAATGAGGCACCTGGAGGAATTGAGTCGTATAGTCAGTAAAGGAAACAAAAGCATTCCAGTTACTATCGGGCAGCAAGTGACTGGGTGAACAAACTGGACCAGTTTTATCTTCACTCGGGAACAGGGGCTTGGTGATGGGTGATGTAGAGCTTCGGTGAGGATAGCCACCAGTTATATCTTGCATCATCGAATCTGCCGACCGCTGGAAGTTTGTTTGGACATCCGCTGTGGTAGCTACCGCTTTGTCTTGCCGAGGTAATTGTCGTATTAACTGGATGATTTTCTGGAGAATTGCGTTCAAGGCTGTGTAGACCAGTCGTTCTCATTGACGGACGCATATGGACGTGTTTGGCTGGTGATGCCCTGCCCGGGTTCAGACAAGAGTTTTCGATGTGGATCACCTAGCGGTTGGTCATCTTTGAATGACTGTTTTCGATGGGCCAACGTCCTCGTAGATGATCGGACCGGATTGCTCTGAGGCTTCTTTCACCGGTGGTACTAAATTAACTTGTCTTGATCATTGTTTCGCCTCACGGTTTCTTGAAGGGGACTATTTTTAGCTTATTCTTTGGACGAGTATTTGCGCCCCGTTGATGAAGAGTTCTTACCAGGCCTTGTTTATACGCCACCGCAGCGAAACTTGATAGCTTTATAGGTCGACTGTTGCATGAGGCTTTTCATTCATTGAATGTATGCAACTAAGCTTTGTTAGCTGAATTACCTCGTAGTCCAGTTTGGTGTGCTAAAGGGTTAGAAATTCCAGGAAAAAGTCCCTTTCATTTCTTCATTCGTTGGTAAGTTCCCATTGATAATGGTCTAATCTAATTACTAATCAATCATTTGCATTCGGCAACTTCTTTTGAATGCCATTGCGGGTATGTTTGGTATGTGTTTTCTACCTTCGAAGTGTTAAATACTGTTGCAGGACTGGATTGGCTCAAAGCCGAACACTATTCATGCAGGGGCACAAATGGGAGAGATAGATAGATTTAGTTTCTTAATTAGTTAAATCTCACCTGCGGGTCGTATATCGGATGAAGCGTCTTTGTGCAGGCGTAAAACTCGATTACCATTAATCAGTTTGAAGCATCTGTGATGCCCGCGTAAAATCCCGTTGTTGATCAAAGGTCGGGCATGGATGGCAGCGGAAATGAATCCGAACCGAAATCTAAGCAGCCGTACTACGAAATTAATGCGCTTGTTTAATCGCTCCATATTCCAGTTCTTGTCGGAATACTTTCTAACATTACATCATTTGAATATTTCATTTATTTTTCCTTACTTTTCGTTATTATTTTTTCCCACGTCATGTTCTCTGCAACATTTTCAAGGGACGAATGGGATCGTATTAATTGGTTGCTGGTTGGATTCGGACAACAAATCTGTTTGCCCATATCTCCGAAATGTCATGATTGTCTGAACAAAACGATTTGTCCAGTTGGACGAAAACTTAGCAAAACTACAAAATTCGTTTCCACTGAAAAGAACATTGAAGAAAATATGGGCGAAAAGAACGAGGACGAAAAATCGAATCCGAAAAACGACGGCAAAGACAAAAATGTTAAAACCAAGAGGAAGCGTACTAGCTAAAACCTGGTTTACCGATTTGTTTCATACATTTCACGAATCTGCATTTACAAAAAAAAAACCCAGAACCGTGTATCATTTTTTCGAGAGACTTTTCTATTGAATCATAGATTTTTTAATAAAATTTTTACCGAATGTTTTTTCCGGTCTATTTGGTAATTCATGTGACGCGGATGATTTTCCCGTCTTGTGCATGCTCCTATTATTGAGATGTATACAATGCGTATGTGATGCACGTTTTACTACCTTGAATGATGGCGTACATGCCACAATATTTATGCACTCTTAAGCAAAGGAATGAGCTCCCTTCATTTCTGTATCCTTGTTGTTATTGTTGAACATGGACTGGACAGTGTGTCTGAGTTTACGGCCGTTCGAATCTGCTTCGAATTCATCACATGAATGGGATGACTGTGCATCACATTTATATTCGTATTAACCTCGACTTCGTTCGACATCACGTTTTGTCTGACAACGCTTCAACCGCTCTCGTAGAATTTCAAGTTATCATCATCATTATCATCATTGTTTAGCGGTAAACAGTTAGGCAAGCACCATTGACCGCTGCCTTTCCATAAAACAGTCAGTATGCAAGGGAAACAAGGAATAGATCAGCACACCCGAGAAAAGAAAAGAATGCCGTAGTAATCAACACACGGAACATAGTCCAAAAATGCAAACGCACTTCGCCAATCATTTTGATTAAACAGAAAACGACAATACAATCACCACTGTTCACGGTTCGCTGTCATATCGTTCAGCGTCTTCATCCAGCTAGTTGGTTCCAACCACAAAGATGTGAGACACTCTTATAGGAAAGGAATGTGAAAGAACTAAGAACAGAGTGAACAAAAAGGAACCGTTTAAAGACGCCCAAATTATTATCAAGCAAGGCTGATCCCTCGTCAAACACTTACGCGATGACAACGGTAAATTTTGATGCATTCGTTCCAAGTAAAGTTCTTGTCCTAAGTGATATATGAAAATGGGCTTCTTGGGTCACAGGATGCTTTGAGAATGGCGCTGAATGAATAATAGCCGCGAAACCGGTCGTGTGCTCCCGGGCAAATTTTGTTCACGCATCCAGATACTACTTCCTGCTTATATATATATATATATGTATATATATATATATATTGCAACAGATTAGAAACAACCATTGTGGCAACGCAACATTTGAACGACATTTTACAGAAAGTAAATAAACTTGGGAGAAAAGTAGTAAGAAGCCGCAAGAAACTAATTGTTTTTGTGTTGCCATCGTACACATTCTGTAATTTTTTTGCTTTCCATATTTTTACACGGGACGAGTTCTCTAGACAAGTCACACGGACTTTGCGCCACTGGCTTTGGTTCTGAGCCATATCTCTCAGCCCGTCAACAGTCTTCATGTCTTGGGCCCCAACCACGAATGCCGGAAGCATCAAACGATACCAAAATCGAAACTAGCTTCTTCATACCTCTTCGCCATTCACAGCCCGATCACCCTGTCACTTCTTCCAGGCTTGCCCAACACGTGCAAAGAGAGCACGAAAAGGTGGATGAAGAACTGGCATACGCGATGCGTGTTCAATCCACCGAACGCCGCGCAGAGTGATTATCTCAATGAGATGGTGGCTGTCTGCACCGAAATCACACCGACGCACCTCGTCATTGTTCACCTGATGTGCTGATCATGCTCGAGCAATGCATCGGCGTTCTCAGTGGTTTGCTGTGCACGTTTTCCTTACCATCTCTTTGTCATGCCGCTAAATCAAAATGTGGACGTCGTCAGACGTTTACCTTGAGCAGTCATCTCATTTACATGGCGCAAACTAAGCTGATTCTACAAGACCTCAACTTGGAGGCTGACATTATCCATTTTCGTTCTGTTCAGATCAGTTTGTACGACCACTATCCATCCACAAACGTGCTGTGGTTTTGGTCGCTACCTGTTTTTGTACAATGGATTGAACGTATTCCTCGAAAGATTGTTTTTCTTCCTCACTTACCATTTGTGGATTCGAGCGCACATATAGTTTGAATGTCAGACTAATTGGTTTACGGTGTCCATATTCACTGGCTCGGGCCTGGGTGTAACCTCGGTGTAGTGCATTTCATCACTCTCCTAGTCTATCTACCGTACGCGTATACGTTGAAGTGTCATTACTAAGTGACTCGTTTTAGTGAATGTGTATGCCGGTTCCTTATGTTAAAAAAGTATTGATGTTGCTTGGAAAATTGATTTAGTTATTACAGTATCCGTCCAAGATACTGAATATGATTCACTAGCCAGCGCTAGTTTCGTACGGAACTTATATACCTTATTAATGCTCCTTTCAGTACAGCCGGTGTGCGTTGGCTTGTTATTTAATTCCTCGAAAATTCCCTCTGAGCACATTGAGAAGACGATTTGGCGAACAAACTCGTTTTGAGTGATTCGTACTCATGCCATTATATCACTATAAATGTTGAACAAAAACTTTTCACGTATAGAAGGATTGATTAGTCAGATACAATCAATTTGGGTGGGGAAGGATTTGTGGTTGCATGCATAACTGAATAAACAAGAATGTGTTTGTGTAAATTGTTTTGTGTTCTAGGGTTTACATTGGACGGAGGGTGGCGAGGGGAGTTGAAGCGCAACCACAAATTGTTTTTGAGAGCCTGAGACGTTGGCCACTCGCATCGTCCATACAGTCGTTTCCACTCTATAAAAAAGCCGTATTGGTGGTATGACATCTTCTGTGTACTCAACCCCTCGATGAAAACAACCAACTGTTGAATATTTCGTGTGTCACGACAAATGTGAAATTCATAACAGATGTGGGAGACTGAACAGTAAAAATGAGCATCTGTAGATTTACGATTGAAGTCGTCGAGAAGACGGTCTCAAATTCGGATGTCAGCACTCAGCAAAGCCACATGGAATGGGCAATACATCAACTTCCACAGCTTCGTACCTCTTAATGCGAAGAGGAACTTAATTAGATGTCTTGATTGCCAGGACAAAATGAATGTGCACAGAAGATACTCTTGAAGCTGAACTGCAGACGGTCAGAAGAGATTCACCGAAAATTGTTCCCAGTTAGATTAATCGACATACCGATGTGTTGGAAGACAGTAACTAGGGGAAATCCTAGGAGGGCGACGGTGAAGGAGGAGAGTATTTTTAACATACTCTGGCCATTTCAAAAGTTGACACGCTAGCAGAGATAGCACGACGGAGAGAACTGTGATAGCTCTTATACAATAGACATTTATTACGCAGAGCCAAGCTTCGCGTATCCTGTTTCAACTCCCGCCGCTGAAGTGTTCTTTGATTGGTGAAGGCGAAGTCCCTGATCTGCATGCCTCGTTTTGTATTATTCATTCACATGTTTGCCTTGGGGACGAATGTTGTGCAGTCGGCGCGTGCATCGACAGTGGCTGTTTTGAAACGCATCCGTGAGAGCGACCCGGCATGGTTGTAGCACTGGATCCAATTAAGTCACTGTTAATAGCGCAGTATTGTTTACAGTGCTAGCGGACAGGACGCTACCACAACCAGTGAATCCGACGCAAGCTTGTCCGGACCTGTCGATAAGGGTCAGAGGTCAGGCAAGTACAGGTTGGCATATGTGTCCCTTTTTGAGCACTGCGGAAGCTGTCGCAATTCGTCGCCCACAATCCGTCCACTTTCTGGTTCTAAAAAACAATTTGGTGGTTGCGTTACGAACTCCCCTCGCCCCATCGGTGCCCTGCATCCCAATCACAAACCCATAGAACAAACAAAACATATAACACAACACATCCTTGTGTTCAGGTAATGAATGCAGACCACAAATCTCTTTCCCCACCATTGTTGTATTCTGGACTCAGTACCGATCCTCTTATAGTGAAAATTTTGTCACGAGATTTATAGTAAGATTTAATGGCATGATTTACGACAATCAACTCAAAAGCGCTTGTTCGGCCAAAATTGTTTTCTCAAAGCGGAAATGGTTTATGCAACGTCGCTAGTGTTTGCAGCGTCTACTCATGTCGCTAAAAGCCCTCTATGCATGCGTTTGAAGTTATCGTAAATCCAACCCCGGTAATCTAATACGGCGTGATCGGAACAGTCCAGTGCTTAGGGTTTTCATATCCTTCCGCCAGATCGTGGATAGCCACTGAGACTCTCGCAGATCAGTTTGTACCGAGGGGGCCGATCCGGTATCGGACGTGACCCTTGCTCCTTCTAATTCGATTAATTCAAATCCACTGCTTGTTCGATTGACTACAGCCAAAATAACTTACGCCTAATTGCAACAGTGCTAATATCGGTTTCCAAACACTAGAAGTCTTTGCACATTTATCCTCGATGTTCATGTTTCTGAGCTGTACGGCAAAACTCATCTTCCTCTTTCGATGTACACTCGATCTTCCGTCGCTAAGCGGATTTCGCGCCGACAAGTGGAATGTCTAAGATTGCAAACGTCGATCAAACCTTTCGTTTACGCGAAAGCACTTTATTTGACAGACCATCACCTGGTAAAATACAACTACCCAAGTACCTGCGAGAAATTCGGGCCAATCCAATCGCGGCCATGCCACGTTGGAAACATCGGTTCTCGTCCGATCACCGAAGTCAAGCAACGTCGGGTCCGGTTAGGACTTGCATGGGTGACCGGCTAGAAACATCGGGTGTTGCGTCCAATACTACTTTTCGCACCACACACAACCTATCTTCCACAAATACATCAATCCTTCAATACAACTAAACAAAAATTCAAACATCAAAACATCAATCCATCAAACCAACATTATGTTAACTGTCACAACGAGACTACACCTTGAGGTGGTGTGACGGCTTGCGTGCCTCCATGATCCAACGAGCTATACAGGATGGCTTATTTCAAGCCGAAGATTCAATCATGCCTGGAAGGTCAATGGGTAGAAACCTGACGAAGCAGTCCCCTGGTCCTCCAAGTTGGGGGTTGATATGAGTTAGCAGCTCAGTCGTAAAAACGAGTGGAAGAATAATTGATCCAAGTAGATGGGCGTCCACTGAGCTATTCCCCACTGCCTTGCGGTCAGGTTCTCGTCAGAACCAAAGGCTTTGGTTGAGAACCCTAACCGTTCTTCTGCTTAGCGGCTGTCCTCCCTACCAGTAGCCGTTCATCAGTCCCCATGAGTTACACGCCTACAAATAATTCCATACTGCATCGGTCGTCGCGCAGGATTATCATGCTCGCGCTGCCCATAGAATCGAGCGCAGTTGGGGTGGGTAGTGATAAGCATACTACTGCTCAGAGTTCCCTCTGTTTTATTCAACCTGTCTTTTCTGTCTCCAACCCAGTCTGTTTGCCCCTTCTGCCTACCCATAGTATCTCCATTGATAACGTACACGATACTCGCAACGGTTTATTGTCAACTAATATAGTAGGTGGTTTTCAGTCTGATAGCCCACATTTTCTCAAGCCTCGTCAGCCTCTGAATCTGGGTTCGTTCAATGAGCGCACTTTAATGCAGGCTGGCCAACAGGCGTGTTTGACTCTGACAGTGGATTCACTTTCGATTGATGTCTGTTGCGTGAGTGAAAACGAATTCAGGATTCGAGTACAGCAATTCAACTAACTGCACCAAATGTCTCGTCAAGGTAGTCCCTGTACACTTCGGGAGACGAAGCAGCTCAAGCTGTGGGTCAACGTGGTGTAGGAATATTCTTGAGTGAGAAGGCTGAAGCAGCCCTTCTAGACTGAATCCCAGTCAACAGCCACTTGTGCGCCGTGAGCCTGCAGGGATCAGTCGGCGTCCGAAAGGATAGTAGTGTTAAACGTAGTTTATTTGTTATCTCGGCATACGCTCCCACGGACTGCAGCACTGACATGGAGAAAGACGAATTTTACGAGTTTTACGATAACCTCGTCACTCTTGTTCGGAAGAGCAAACGCTCTGACATTGTGGTGATAGCAGATGACTTTAATGCACAAGTTGGAAAACTGAATTCATCGGAGTCCTGTTTAGGCGGGCGATGCGCCTTGCCTGCATAGCGAACAGATAACGGAGAAAGACTTCTCCAATTCTGTG
>LUCM01007949.1:274766-285777 GCA_008360955.1 Fasciolopsis buskii
TATATATATATATATATATATATATGTACTCTATCGACAGCAAGAATCTTCGACGGAATTTTTGTTATCCTAGTGAACACGGCTGTCTCTATTATCTAGATTTATTGAATTATCTTTATCCACAATGTGTTTTTGGTGAGTTTCGTTAAATGTAATGAAATTATTGATTTTATTCACTCCAAAGCATTGGGCATGTTTTGTTGAAAAATTTAAAATTTCGTATTTTGTAATCCGAGAGTTAATCCCTACATCAAGTGATCAAGAAAAATTAGGCTTAGTAACTTATTAGGTTGATGGAGCGCGCTAAAATAGCCGTGTGTTGGTGAAGACGGAAAATTCTAAAAAGAGTTTATTTGTGAAATTGCTTTGTTTTTTATCTCTGACTTTTGAAAAAAGTTATTTTTCAGCTGCTCGGCTGTAGACTAGTGATCGCCGAATGTGTTGCACAACTACTACTATTTGCTGACGTTATGTGTGAAATAAACAGAAGCTCACCTGTTTGACGTCAGCGTAAAATTTCAGATACAATAATAAACCTGGCTGTTTCGACACTTATGGCATCCGGCCTCTGCCATCAACGAATTCCTGGCTATCATTTCGTGCATGTTTCTATTAGTGTTTGCATCTTACTATTAATCACCATCCACCCGAGCTGTGCGAATATCTACCTAGTTGTTTTTCAGCCTCAACGTCCTTTGACAGGTCTTGCGCTTTGTTTATTTTATCAGGACGTCATCGGCAAGCGCAACCAGTGCGCACGAATCCGCTCGTTTCCTTTTTTTCCTTACCAACTTAAAATATCCGACTTTAGCTACTGAAGCAAAAGTCAGTAGACAGACGCACAATCACATTCTAAACAGGTGGAAATCAATGGCGTGAATCTTCAACGAAAATAGTGCTCACTAAAATCTCACTTGGATAATTAGGAGCGTGAATGGATAATAAGTCCATTTGCCGGAAGATTGTCTGCAGTTAGGAAGAGTTACTATCACGACAATAACTGCAAAACCAGTCGTTTGGTTCCGGGAAGAGTTTGTTCATCCATCTGTACCACGGGGAAGAGAAAGTGATGTGCAGTTATTGCTGCGAAGACGTCACACCAAATGAAGGACAGAAAAAACTGGACGACAGAAGCATATGTAGGACCAGGAGAGGAAGATATAAAATGGGAATCATTGTCTCATTTGAGGATATTTTGGTGTGTCCAGTCACTGCTCCAGTAATCCGAATGTTCTCTTTAGGATGCACAAATAATCAAGCGAATTCCACATTGATGTTGATCAAATAGGACAAGTGGTCAGACCTAAGGATATTTCGGTTGGGGTCGTTTCAAAGTTCACTTAAATCGGCTGGTGTGCCAATAAGTGATCCAGCATAAATCCCATTTATTATCTTTTTTGTGTCATCATTCTGATCACGTTCGGCCATCGGAACGAGGGTTCTGATTGTTTTCGAGCATAAAATGCACGGCTATTCCAAGGAATTACCATGCATTTGATATTGAGTTATTGTCAAGAATTGGGTTCTATCATTATTTTCCCGCTGAATGTTTAAGTGGATCTCAGTGGTCTTCACCTGTCGGTGAACTACTCTGGCGACGGAACCAGATCAATCTCAAAACCAAATTCAGTTTTTAATACTGCATTCCGACCACTCTTACTACATGTTTATGACCCCCGGCTATTAGGAGTTGAGGATGTTTGAGGATTAGATCCTTTTGACTACTGGTGCCCGCGCGGCAGAATCTCCTGCGAACAATTCGAAATGGATGCGAGATCTTCCGTCCTGAAACGCAGCTGACTTCAGTGGTTTGGACATTTCCTTCGTGAATCTTGCTGAGCTTCAAGCAAATGTGTTCTGGCCCTTTCTCCATGCACGGACTGATGTTGCCGACGAGGAGGATAGCTAAAAATGTGACTCGATGCCGTAATAAGGCATAATTCAATTTGGTTTCAGTATGGTTTACTTCACTCTCCAGTGGGAATTGAACTTGATCAATGTTTTCCAAAAGCATACTACTACTCGCCACTCACGATCAGCTACGACCGGAGACATTCATGAATTCCTACTGTACACTTTGAGAAGGCATTTGCAGTAAAATAATAAAGGTGAGAGGCTAATTGGAGTCTTCATACAATTGCCTGACTGATGCCATAGCTAGTTTATAACTAAACCCAGTGTGGCATTACTCCTGAACTTACTCGGTGGGGTGTTGTTTCTATTTTATCTTTTCTTCCTTTTAGTAACATTTGGATGAAATGTATCTTTCCACGTAGAGTACAACCTATTTCACACGACCATGTACGAACGGATTGGCACTGGGGAATGGAACTCTCAAAATCCACGCACCAATCTCACAACTTTGATCCTTTGACCATCACCTGCCACAGGTGCCAACGAATTGGTCGGCACTAACGTGACACCAAAGCCGACTCACATAGGATTATGAGGATGTTAATCAGCGACGAGGTATGTTTTTTTCTCAGTTTACTGTCCATGGCTTAGCAAAACTAATTCGTACCTCTATTACAGTGAATTGGAAAGTCAATAGTTCCTTTCTTTTCGAAGGTTTTTCTAACTTTGAACACAAAGTTGCCTACCGTTTGGACTTTTTCATTAGTGCATTAGATAATATATATATATATTCTGATGGCACACTTAATCACTGAACTTAAAGCGCACATAGAAAAGCACAAGTAATAATAACTGTAGCAAAATAAGAAGTTTCGTTACCAATAATGTGCTGCTCTTTGTAATTTCACAATGAATGTTCCCAACATGGGGCTGAATGGTGCTCATTAGCCACAGCTGTGTACAAGGCGACACCGATGCGTGTCATTGTATCCGGAGATAATATGAAGTGGTATTGTCGGTTTACAAATAATTGTGCGCAGGTCCGAAGGTCCTATTTCTAAATCGAGTACTTCTGCTGCTTTGGCAAAACAATTTCGCCCCATTGCCATAACATCTGGTCTTAAACTGACTGGGCGTGCTATACTTAAGCGCCTGCGTTCTTCTATTTATCATCTTGACGACCCTTTTCAGTTTCTCTCTGAGTCTTGCAGGTATATTTTGGATGCTGTTGCCTCCCTCATTCAACACATTGGTAAGTCCCAAAAACAACTCAATGAAAATTGTACGGTGCACCTTTCTAGATTATTCGTCGGCGTTTGACTCAGTCCCACGGTCTCTTCTACTTCAGAAACTGGGAACATTTGGTTGTCTCACGCCTTTATTAGCATGGCCGTGCACACGAATGGACGGTAAAGTTTCGAAACCGTAGATTAACAACTCAGGAGTGCTACAGGGTGCTGTTCTTTCACCGTTTCTCTTCTCTACTTACATCAGCGACTTATCTACTAACTTCCCTTGTCATTTGCTTAAGAATGCTGATGATGTCGCTCTCTCTCAAGCCGTTTCAAACAACGATCATTTTCACAGTTTTTCCAACAACGTATCTCCTGTTTACGATTTCTTTGAACGAGTTGGTTTAAATCTGAATGCATCTAAATGTTTCGAATGTCTGTTCTTTCTCCTTCGGTCGGCATACCCATCCGGAACCTCTTCAATCAACTCAAAATTTCTTACCAGGGTTGACTATGCGAAATACCTAGGAGTTACTATTGATAAAAATCTGAGGTGGACTACTCACATTTCTACCAGTCTAAGGAGTCTCCGACGGTTATAATTTCAAATCAGGGAGCTTCGACACTACAAGGTGAAACAAAGCACCATATCCCGATTTGTATACCACTGTTTATCCAATCCTTCTTCACTGTTCTGTTTTTTCAGGTTTACTCAGAAAAGACCTTTAAGTTGCTCAACCGGGGTTACCAATTATTAGCCGTGTGTCCTTCGTACCATGAAATGAATTATCCCTTAATCTATGTGATTAACACTTATCAGCATGTGAGAAATTTGCTAACAAAATTGTTTCTGATCCCACGCATCCTCTGCACAACGATCTTCCAGTGTCTTCCCTATATTTCGACACGATCCGCTTTTCGTTTCGTAATCTCCAGAATCAATATATTTAAGAACTCCCCTGTCCCATTTTAGCACGAATTTTGACACATCGTGACCGGGTTTCAGCCGAATTTCTGAGCAACTTATCATAATATGCTCTGATTATTCCTGGATGAGTTTTGTTTTTCACATTTTTGCAAGGTGATGGGTGTAAAGTTTTTCCTATTTTTAATTTTTACCCTCACGTTTTTTGACTGAAATGGGACATTATTTTTTGTATGCAAATGTCTGTACAATACAATACAAAACAATACAAAATCCCATGGCAATCTTCTGTTTGCATGCAAAGTTACATGCATCAATGCATGCATGTGTTGAAAATACTTTTCTGATGGGCGCATATAAATCGTTTTCTTACCTATGGTCTGGTTGGTTTCGATTTGAGTGATCACACGCCTGAACATCGGAATACAAATACCGATTCCTGACTTATTCGCGCTTGCACAATGCTTACTGTTATTCACTATGTGGTTTAATTGAGGTGTGCCTGTTCATATGCTTACATGTTCATATCTTCTGCGTTTAGTACTACCCGACTTGCGTTGGTGCTATGGCTTGACATAAAAATTGACAATCTTGAGTAAACCATACGATTATTGGAACCAGAAAATTTTACTGATTTCAAAGTTAACAGTGCACTCGTATTTACGGAGACGAAAACAACAAATAGATGGTTGTTCACGTGTTTTGTTCTCCATCGGACATTTGGGCCCGCCGACCGTTATGCTTGTTGGGAGTACGGACCCGTTTTCTTTACCACGGTTTTCAGTATTGGGCCTCTCAGGTAAGCATTTCGTCTTAGAGGCTAAAAATTGCATAAAACAAGGTGTAAAATGTGAAACTAGCGTGGGAAGTAGAAAAAAACATGGAACTAGTTTGTCTAAATAAGTAAATTTACAATCTGTTCAGGATGACCTTGACAAAATAGTTTCTGATGTGACCTAGCATATCCCGTGAGCAACGTCACCGTGCACCGTAGACGGATGCAACAATCAAACGTTCACATCTGCCACGTAGTTTCCGTGTACATTTACATTCACATGTTGTTGCCTGTGTCGTTACATTGTGCTGTAAAGAAATACTCAATTTTGCGTAACCATGGACTGGAAGATTTTAGAAAAATCTCGCATGCTTACATGCAAGCGCGCGCATACACACAAGCACAAATATCTATGCAGTCTGTTCTGAAATTCCTAGTCACTCTTGTCACTTACGGCCAGGAGTCTTGCAAGAACAAAGATCGATTTTTCTATTGATGTTTTGCCGCTGAACTATATAAGCAGTTCTAATTGAGTTTGCTCATTTTGTATGACTAAATTATGGTTAGTACATAACTGGCACGGAATATTGATGGTTTAATCTGACCATATAAATTTACCTCGAAAGCGATTTGTTCCTACTTTTCGGTAACTTATCTTACGTAAAACTGTGATACTATATCAACTTATATCGGTAACCTACCTACATATATTTGTCCGGCAACATAATGTCGAAAAAAAGGAAAGCAAATCACAAGGAAGTTGAAACCAAATCACTGTCTTACCTTTGGACCGAAAGATTTCTTCGCAACAAGTCGTTTTCTTAAAGGTCCTTGCAAGTAGGGATTGTCGGCTGTGTTCTAAAAAGTAGCAATAGTTTAGGTCGACACATTATCACGAAGTGTTGACGATCAGATGGAAAAGAAACTGGGACCAACTTTACCAAAACGAGATACGTTACCAGGGCCATTATTTGTACGGGACAGTCCAATTAGCTGATAGTTTGTCGACGAATTACACATCAAATCGAAAGTGAAAAAAAATGTGGGGCTCATTGAAATCTGGACAACATAATGATCAACTCAATTATGGTATGTTATTGAACAATAAACTTTGAGGGAATAAATTTTCACTTGTCAATCTCCAGTTTGTTTTTCGTTTGCTTGTTTTGTCATTCAACTTCCGTCACCGTTTTGTCACGCCTAACTCGTCGCGAATATTCTGCTGCGGTTTTTATCTACGTATGACCGGCCTTGGTCAGACGGTGAGTATTTTTGCATTTCAACTCAGAGGTCACGGAATAGAACCACTTTATCGTCGGTCAACTTCCCGACTTGACGGCCACAATAGTCGGTCTAAATCTGATATACCATGTCTTTTTATAATACGGACGAAAATAAAGGATCACAAATGAAAAAGATCGAATTGGCGAGACCACTATCATGAACTGTTCACTGCCGATGAGTTTGAACTGGTGCGTGCAATCTGTCGCACGACGACTTCTCAGAATGCTTGCCATCGAATGTGAGAGAACATGTGTGCGCGAACAAGGTCATGCATTATAATACATTGGAAAAATTTTGCATAACAGAGTTGGTTACGTAAAACAAGGTTGGAAAGAGAGTAGTATTGATACGAATTATAATCTACATTTGACCACAAACCGGAATGTCATGTTTTGTGTCCACTGTCTTCGAGTGAGAGATATGCCAGGAAAGGTGTGAAGTTTCCACAAATTGTCTTTGAACCCGGAGGCGGGACTGTCTAAGCGAAATGTCACAAGCGTCGAACTTCCGAATAACTGAACGCATAATCACTGTTTGACAGTCAGAAAATGGAGCAGACGCTCTCGATTCCAGGTGGATACCCTTCTAGGCATCTATAGTGTCAAACATTTTTTTCCGGAATTTCTCACCGTTTCATTTTCAATCAAAGAATAGTTATTATATACAGAAGTGTAGATTGTTTCCATTCTTGTTCAAAACACATATTGCTAACCGGTTTGTCTCACAAATATCTTCTTTTCAGGTTTATAAGTTTATTCTTATTGTTTATTCTTATCGTGGAAGAAATGGTGTTGACATGCAGGCAAATCGATCCATCCATTTATTAATACCTTTGGTATTGAGCGACAGTCAGAGATTCGAATCTCACATATACCACCGGTGCCTTCGCTGTAGTTTGGCCGGTTACCGTACTTGGTCTGGCAAAATCCAAATGCGGTACTCTGGCTCAGATTCATGGTTAGCGGATCTCTCGTGGTCTATAGCAGGTATGGAGAATGTCCCTTTAAATACAGTTATGCTTCATGGATGTCCTAAACATGTTCTGTATGCAGTTGACAAGTAATTTATTAAACTTTGTTGTATTGCTGAATACCAACTTACTGATTTTACCCAATTAGGCAAAGGCGAATAAGTGAACGGTCGATTCACACCTTCTGAACACGAATTCATATGCTCTATATCACATATGCATTCGCCATTAGCCATTTTTTGCAGAATAAAGTCCCGATTAACTTCCATGGTGTATTTAGTAATCGGATCACACGGTGTCGGAAGACTTTCCGGGTTGTATCCAATCGGGCAAGGGTTTGGCGGATCACAATAAGCAGGTAGACTGTCATTTTTAAACGATCTTTCATGATTTGCCCCGGATTCCACGTAGTCGGTCAATTTATCCGTCGATCCCTCTTCCGGAAGCTCTTGTCTCTCGGCTCCGAGCAGTGCATAGTCCAACCACTGACCGATTTCACTCGACCCGCCCGAAACTTTGTGTTCACCCCACAACGGATTTTGCACGGCCACCTCAATTCTTCTAGAGGAAATCTCGGGTCCGTTTAAATTGTCTTCGCTGTTCATATTCTCTCTGGTTGATCGTTGCTGTGCCCACATAGGATGAGAAAATGAGGACACGAAATCTTCCTCACTATCACTTGGTTGTGCGGCTAATTTGCGAGCCACATCCAAGTCTTTCATAAACACACGCCATTTTAGGTCGTCCACCGCGTTCCTGGGGTCGTCTGGTTCTCCCAATATCGGATGTCCGCTAATATAGTCCGGTGAATTTAATCGATCCAAAATGTATGAAGCACGAGGATTTTCTTCCAAGAACTGATTGTGTACAGCTCTACTCTCGGCTTCCAAACGTGCTAAATAATTGTCATAATTTCTTGCGCTTGAACCGTCATACAAAAGTACACCAATCAAAATATGTAGGATTACCTGTAAATAAAATCAGTAGGTCTTTTAGCAGAACAATGACAAACGAGCGTACATGTAACATTGTTTGTATGGCCATCGTTAAAGTAATCCTTCTATGTCAAAACAAATCATTTAGCACGTGTATATGGAGCAAATCTGTCAAATGGAACGATTGTTATATTCTTTGCTTCCTTTTCCTTTTGTTTCACGGCTCCCTTCCCCCATGCGTTTTCTGTCCCTCTGTTTGGTCAGTCTTGCCTATAACCTCTAGTCTGTTGAATCTGAAGGCGAAACCGACCGATCGATAGATGGGAGTGAATTGTTCACGGTCGATCCACCTTTCATTATCTCATTCATTTGGTCCAATTCGGCTAGAGTCAAATCGGACTCTAAACGGACATATCGGTCAGGCCAATCACGGGTAGCCAGTGTGGAAATTCAGTTAGTTGCAAGTCTATTGGTTTAGTTTAGTTCATTTTTGAATGTAAAGTTGCAATCGCGTATCCGTGCTCACGTAACGACCTTGAACTATTTGGCCAAGCTGTAGATGAAATGTTCTGAAACGCATCCTTGACCGTGTTTCATCGAACGTGTTGTTGTCCTCGTTTCAAGGCAGTTCTGTTTGACGATGGAAATTCGATACCATATTTTGCCTTTTCGATTTCTGTCTTTTTCTTACTCGACTACTTGCGACGATTTGTAAATCGAAACCAAAAGAATAAATTTAACAGTATGCTGATTATGTCACACGAATAGGGGGCATGGGATTAATTGTCGCGAATTAGAATTGGCCTGGTTTGTGGATTAGGCGAATATAAATTTTCCCGAAGAATGTCTTCTAGTAGGAAGTGAATCGTTCGCTAGGTTTGCTGTGAACCAAATTGGTAAAATGACTTTGGACACCTGTTGAGAACAAATCAAACACATGCACGGAAGTGTACACCTGGCCAAAATGTGCGAGGACCATAAATAAATACATGATTATTCTAAATTTTATCCATAGTTGCTGAATTAGCCCCGTGAATTCGTTATCGGTATCTGGAACTTCTAGACTGTTGTTCATAAGTGAAATGAATACCCATTTCTCTGGCCCGTGCAGTTTTTTCTTTTATATTTCAATCTATCTTCCTTCGCTATCCTAACCAAAAATTGTCTAACAGCACATCACGGTAAGAAATGGTAGCCGTCGCATCCGAATGACTGCCATAAAAAGACAGATGTTAGGCATGTCAATTCAGCATGCGTTCCGAAACAACTCGCCATGGTATTTGGATATGGAATTAGCAGACGGAATTCGATCAGTCATAGTAACCAAACGATACAGAGTACCAGTACACCCTGAATTGGCTTCGACCCAAGCTGTGTAAACTAAGACAACGAAATGATCACAACAGAAGGGTAACATGTTCCAGTTGCACTTACACCGCATGGGTTTATATGGAAAACTGGAGATGTGCCGATTGATGGAGTAAGTTCTGTCTAGTCGCCTTCGAGGAATTTTTGGGTTGCACGATCGCTATCGCCACGGTTCTCATTGGTTGCTTGTCTACACTGGCCTGGGGTGAAGCTGTACCAGATTGCATCACATGAGTTGCACGTAAACGTATCACATACATATGTGCTGTTCACTCAATGGCAATACTTCAAGACCGTCTGAGTTTTATAAACCTTATAAACTCAAAGTTTTCCCTGATTTAGCTTACAACTTACTTACATGTTACGTGCGGTTTCAAACACCGTGTTTGGTCTAGTCAATACATCGAACTAATCACGTGTTCGCGTCACAATGTTAGTCACAAAGTTAGCCGAACTCCATCTGGAAACATGCACTTCTTTTGAGTAAGCTTCAGTTACCTTTGGACCGTTTCAGTTTCAAATTTCAAAGCAAACCTGACATTTCTTCCTTCACTCGAACGTATGAGAAACAAGCACAATTCGTAGGCGACACGACTTATTCACGCTGCTATGACTTTTGCACAATACTCGAGTGTGTACTCGGTGGACATGCTTTGTCCACATCTTGCATATCTGCTCGGTTTGGTCCATCTCCACACAAGCTCGTCATTACGTGGTTCAGCTAGTCTGGAAACATGAAATGTATTTTTGAAAAATAATGAAAACAGTAATTGCAACTGCAGAGATTCGCTTTTGACATGAATTTATGTGTATCTACATATGTCACTAGAACGCATCACCAACCAATATGGCTTCTAAACTAATTTAAGGTGAGGCTCAATTTGGACAGAGCAATTAGTCAGAATGATGTCAAAGAATGACATCCTGTAGTCGATAGTGGATTAACCTTGGTGGGAAATTTAAACTGAGGATTTTATTTTGCGGAAGCTAAGGAGTTGAGTGAGTTGAAGAAAAGGTTTGTATCTGGTAGCGCAACCTAGTGGATTCTGAAACCGGTGATTTATGCAAACCTAGCTGTGACTGAATTATCAGCGCGCGTGTATCCCATTTATGTTATGTCTCCAGTACCACTTTGAACAACTTCCTTTCCGCAGAAGTGATCTACTTTTAGCATTTTACATCTTCTCGGCGTCGTTGTTAAGCCATAATGATGGTTCTTCAGTGTCCTAGGTACTGTCGACTTGCGCAAACCGAAGTAGAAGGCTGGATTTCCAACTTCTACGCTGAAATTTTATCCAAATGTTTCAATCAGCAAGTTAATAGAACACATCATAACGTTTTATTTTATTTCATCCAAATTTCAGTCATTTCAGAGAAGCAGCTAAGCACAGCCACAGCTTTATAGTAGAGCCGAATGTAAAGAGTTCTGAAGGGAAATTTGAACGAACCATTTATATTTCTCCCTATTTTGTACCACCCACACATTGCTAACTGCATTCTATGGGACAATTCTTGTTTTTGTTTCACTGCATCAATTTGTCTGTAGCGTTGACAACCTGAACTCTCGCCATTGCCACGAGCGTGGATTTGCCGTTGGTTGACTTTGTTCGGCGCTCTTTGTCGTTCACGTGGTTTGTTGTCTGAAAGCGGGATAACAGAGCCCGGAAG
>LUCM01007949.1:285795-323679 GCA_008360955.1 Fasciolopsis buskii
GATTGCCTAACGATCGCTCCTTCAATCGAAGACCAATTGGCTATGAAAATGGTCACGGAAACCACAACGTTGAACAAAAGTCATTACGAAATTGGCTTACTCTAGCGAGATGCGTCAGTCATACTGTTGGATAATCACATGATCGCAATGGAACGATGAATGGCTTGAAAAGATGATTCTTACGGGACCAGGAATTCTTCGTCAGATATTCGAATGCAATAAAGGTGCATCTTAGTAAGGGGCACGCAGAGATAGTCCCTAATGAAAACCTAAGAAAAGACTACGAGCCAAGATGGTACCTACCACATAACGCCGTTACGAACCCTAAAAGGCCAACTTAGTTGCGTGTCGTTTTCGACTGTGCCGCAAGGCACTCTCCGAATGATTACTTGCTGCAAGGACACGACGACAAGCCTGGTAGGGGTGCTTCTCCGATTCCTCAAGGATCCTGCTGTACTGGCAGCGGACATCGAGGAAATGTTTATGTAAATGCAATTGCCAGGGTGAAAAGGATAAACCTTGAGGTTCCTGTGGTGGGAGGGTGATCAGTTGGATGGCAACCTGGTAGAATATCAAATGACATGGCATTCGTTTCACGCGACCTCATTTCAATTTCGTGCCAACTTCGCTCCACGTCGAACCGCAATTGATTGGGATGCTGGTATGAAGAATACGTCATCAGAGCGATGCGGGATAATTTTTACGTTAACGATTGCCTTGTGTCTCTGCCAATTGTTCACGAAGCTAAGGTGTTCGCCGGTCCGATCAGCTCCCTGCTAGCGAATGCAGGTTTTCGATCGCGTAAGCGGGTATTCGGTCATACGAAAGTACTTGAAGTTCGCCCAAAATTTGAACTGGCTCGCTCTACTTTAGAAATCGACAGTTCCGAATCTGTACCAAAAAGAATCTGGGGTTTGGAATGGGATGCCACCGAGGATAGGTTCCAATTTACCTTCAATGCCCAGGTAATGCGTCGGGGGTTGTTGTTAATGGTCTCGTCAACTTTCGACCCACTGATAAAATGATGTTGCAGCCTTATGTCGCGAACGGCTAGATTGGGACGAGCCAGTAGGAGAATCCAAACGAAGACGTTGGGACAAATGGTTGCGAGGCTTAAGAACACTCGGGACCCTAGAGGTCCCCCACTGTGTGCGTAACTTTGGCACCGCAGACAGAGGAACTCAACTTCATGTATTCTGTGATGCCTCCGAGGCCGGTTATGGAGCGATCGCTTATGTTAGAGTCATCTCCGACGCTTTCTCCCATATTACAGGCTGCTTTTCTCCAAATCAGGAGTGGCACCTCTGAAGACGGTAACCATCCCTCGACTGGAGTTGGCCGCGGCAAAGGTGGTAGTAATAATTTACCACACACTTGACGAAGAGGCGCGAATTGTGTTCGACAAGAAGTACTTCTGGACCCATTCTTCTATTGCCCTGTACTAAATCAGCAACACAAGAACGAGATTCAACACCTACCTAGCGAATCGGTCAGCAGAAATTCAGAAATGATCCAATCCTTGTCAGTGGCTCCATGTAAGGTCGGAAGCTAATCCTGCAGATTTGGTGTCGAGATGTGCCACTCGACATGATGATTTCGAATATTGGTTCGGTGGTCTAAAATTCTTGATCATGGATGAAGCACATTGGTCAACGCTTCCGGAAATGGAGGCACCACTAAACATCGAACTGGAGCAGATGTCGGGGAAAATTTGCATGACGTTAGAGGGTAACCCAGTGAAATCGTTTCTTGCCAGGTACTCGGATTGGTTCCAAATGCTGATGTCCGTAGCCTCGCTTATCCATTTCAAAACTTACCTACAGACTAGGACAGGTAAATGCCCAGGTCAGACATTAGCCTTAGGACCCTTGAAATTAACCTACACATCAAGAGCAGAAGAGAGCATCATTCGCGTAGTACAATGGCAAGTGTACGGGAAGGAGTTTGAAGCACCCCAAAAAACGAACGGTAAACAAGTTATTAGTAGCCATTCTATGCCGCTGACAATAGCCAGGCTTAACACCTTGCTAATTAATGGGTTCATTTGCGTTGGTGGCAGACTGAACTGTTCCACTCAATGTGAAAGTGTCAAGCATCCCGTTATCCTTCCCGGATCTCACCCTATCACGAGCGCATTAATCCGGTGGTATCATATCCTGGAAGGACATGTAAGAACATCTCAGGTGCTGGCAGCGACCCGCAGAAGATTTTGGATAGTACACGGAGAAGCTGCAGTCAAGCACATGATTGGAAACTGCTGGAGATGCCGGAAATATTTGGCGACTGTAGTTAAGCAAATGATGGCCCCGCTGAAGCAATCAGGACCCAACAAGGTTGGTTTCCCTTCCAGTTCTTTGGAATCGACTACTTTGATCCAGTCCTAGTGAAGCCTGGTAGTAAAACCGAAAAACAATACGTATGTCTCTTCAATTGTCTGCAGGTGCGTGTAGTGCATCTGGAAGTATCTCATTCCCTTAATACTGATTTCTTTATTATGGCACCATTGAGGTTCATATTGAGAAGGTGAACACCATCCGAAATCTTCAGTGACAATGGGACGAACTTCGTCGGAGCTCAATGCGAACTAAGCCTAGTGGAGAACTGGTCTACCGGTAGGATTTCCGATAGACTTACGCATAAGGGAGTGCAGTGGAATTCAACCCCCCTCACTTCACTCACCGAGGAGGAATATGGGAGTTCATGATGCGTTCGGTAAGACGTATACTTTTTTCAGTCCGTGGCGAACAGTCTATGACCGACGAACTGCTGGTTACCTTCATCGCGGAAGTTAAACGGATCGTGAATGAACGACCATTAGCATCTTTCACCTCTAATTGTCCTGATTTACCGATACTCACACCCAACGATTTACTAATCGTGAGAGACAATTTTCGTGAAATCCCGGCCTCTACATTACGAGAGAGACTGGTTCGTTAATGGAGGCAAACTAACCATCTGGCGTCCGCGTTTTGAAATCGATGGACCACAGAGTATCTTCCATTTTTACAGGAAAGACAAAAGTGGGTAAATCGAAGACGCAGCCTCAGATCAAGTAATGCATTACTTCTTGTCTCGGGATTTTTACCGCCAGGTAGGTGGACCATCGGAGTCATCGAGAACACGGGAAAATCAGACGACGCCTTAGTGAGAACAGCGACCGTAAGTACCGCGAATAGATGTCCGAAAGCTTTGTCTCATAGAAGGGGACCAAGATACTTCTGGAACAAGCTCAACCGCTAACATTCCTCAGGTTGGAGGCGGGCCTTCGGGTCTGCCGAACCGGGAGGGATCACTCAGAGATGAACCATATGACGCAAAAATGTCTTTCAGTAACTGCACCAAGATTAGAAGCAGGGGTACCGTAGGGTAACCGGTGGAGACCAACCAAACCTAACGGCGCGTGATGAAAATCCTGGTCGGATTTTGGGGACGGTGCAATGAGTTCCGAGGGGAAATTCGAACCAACCATTTATATTTCTCCCTATTTTGTACCACCCACACATAGCTAACTGCATTCTATGCGACAATTCTCGTTTTTTGTTTCACTGCATCAATTTGTTTGTAGCGTTGACAACCTGAACTCTCGCCATTGCCACGAGCGTGGATTTGCCGTTGGTTGACTTTGTTCGGCGCTCTTTGTCGTTCACGTGGTTTGTTGTCTGAAAGCGGGATAACAGAGCCCGGAAGGAACACTGTTGTGGTTTGATTGTTGTACATAATTGATTTGTTCCCAAATAGTACGGTAGTAGTTAGGTCAATTTGGTCGCTACGCATTGCTCGAACGTTGAGGGGCTTACACCGACAAGAGACTCAAATCCAAATCACACACTTGGGCGTCCCTCATGTTTAAACGCCACGATCTTATCCGCTTGATCAGCACGATACCGTTCATTCTTTTGACTCGTACTGTTCTGCGCCAGTTTGACATTGAACAAGTCAAACCCTACTTTATTTCGCATGATTTCATCGACGTTTACTGTTCGAGGCCATACGATTACCGGAAACACCCCATAGCGAAGTATGCCATTATATTCCGAAGTGATTAGAAATATAAATGGTTTTTTGACAGACTTTGGCAATATGCCAAGACAGTCTGATAGCTCATTTCTGTTGTCCACAATCGATTACTTTCGTTTGACAGGTGATGTTTTTTATCTGAATGAGAACGCAATAACAGTTACTAACGAAGTGAAATACTCTAGTGATTAGACCGATGCAAATGTCACATGGGTACACGGTTTACGGGAGCGATAAGTGTTTCGGAATAGTAAGTTGGCGAACATAGATCTGTTTGTTACATAGTCAGCGGACGCATACATTACGTGTGACAGTTTTTGTTTTTAGTGGTGATAAACGGTGCTCATTCTATCGTATGGAATCATTATTTCCCAATTTCGCGTGTCTGTTAATACTGACATTTGTTTCTCGGTCAATCTTGAATATACCGTTTAATCGGAATTGTATTCATAGTAATAGAGTCTAATTTTAATACTTAGGCGTGTGTACGGACAATTGAGAATCGCACTCGTTTATTTCCTTCCGCATGTGGAATCGTGGACTGCATGTACATCAAATTTCTGGTATGCTTTTTGCGTATATAAACAAATTAACAAAACCTCGAATCCTTGTTATGATCGATATTAGTTCAGACCACCACACACAGACTGCATTCTGATCAGGATTTGTACACTAGTAAGCATACACGGTCAAATCAACTAAGCACATGAGTTATTCCCAATTCACCTCGTTTATCAACTCTTGTATTGTGTCCCTGTCGGTTCAATGGACACATGTACATGGAGGCTGCGTACTTGACTGAATTGTCCTTGCTCATCGTTTTATTCTGTTCGCCTCCTCGAGAACAGTGTTGTCATGTACACGAAAATACACACTGGTCAGTGTCCGAATCTGTGTGCACCCAACTCTTCCGCTGGACTGGTTTCCATCTAAGCGTCTTCGCATCCCTGAACCCAAATTCGACTGGTTCGTTTTTACTCCGTTCATTCACACGTATGAAATAGTAGCATGGTGTCCCATATAAGGTATCCAAATCGAAAATACATTTTGACACAAATAAGTACCATCTATTCCTCGGGCGCACTTGCATGTAGAATTGCTTTGGCGATTATCTTGAATTGGGATTCACAGGGCACATTTTATACTTGCACACTTGTCACTAGTTGACTTTTGTCAATAATATCGTATCCACAACTACTAAAGGTTTTTTCATTACAGTGGATCCGAGAATTCGCGCATCGACTCCTCGTTAGGTTTACACACTGGAAGGCAGTCCAGTTACCTAGGCTGGCCATAATCGAACGGTTAGCACCGCGGTTTTCGGACCTGGAGATCGCAGGCTCGGATCTTCTCATCATCGGCCAAACTTCGCGCTTGGCAAACGTTTGTTGGCCATTGTTGACCCTGTTCCTGGAAAACGGTGTGCATTGTTGTTTTATTAATAAAAAGAAAGAATTATTACCGCGTGAACAGTGAACTGGATGTCGGAACGTGAGGTGCGAGGAGAACTGACTCAAACTGGAAGCTTGTCTTTCAACGGCAAAGCGAAATACCTGCATTATGTTTTGTTTATCGGTAACTCTTCTCCCCGTTCTGTTTAATTTTTGAAAGTTGCACTCATTTGTTTGTTGCGGTTGTCTCCTTGACTGACTTCGTCAATTCTTTTCCGAGTGGAAGAAGAATTTCAGCAGCCGCACATAGTGATTCCGGTGTACTGCAGTGAACCGCGAACAGAGGCGATCGTGTTGTCATTTCCATCGAATCAGAATGACTGGAAAAGTACGTTTGTACAGTTAGACTATGTTCCTTGTGTTGGCCATGACAGTGTCCTATCTTGTCGGTGCGGAAGTTCGTTGATATCGCATCGTGCTCAGATCGGGAGGAAGAACCTTGGGATTCGGTTTGGACTTTGCACGCATAACCCTTGATGCAATTCGATTCGATAATGCGACGAAGTCACTTTTTGGCTAGAAGCTTACGCATAATTGGTTAAAACTGATGTACAAACACAAATCACATTGTGAATGATTAGACTGACTGTTCATTAGGTTTAGTAGTTCGTCTGATTATTCCACCACTTGACAATCGTGGTGACCACGGAATTTGAAGTGGATTGACAACCTTTTGTTAGGATCACTAGGTGCGGTCTGCGCTGACTGATATTGATTGCTTCTGGCATACCAAAGATCTCCTGCTTGACGACCTAAAAGATACATTATGAATGACGGTAAACAATCTCTGCAAGGTTTTTTTGATTCCTAACGATCACACGTGTCAGTACCGTGCTATCATGTCAACGTCCTTTAGCTTCTTTCACCAGAAACCGTCAGACACTGGGACGAGGAAAACGGAAGTGCTGGACCTGATGGTCAGCGTGACGCAACCATTCACAGAAAAAATAGAATTGCCCGCCAGGATTAACCAATAACATGGTGTATCACATTTACATACATTGAAATTATTCACGCTAATTGTGCCTATCTGACAAGAAGTACTGTGCAAACTGATCAACTCTAGGAACTAAGCAGTCCAATAAATTTAGCCCGGAATTCAACTTGTTACTTTTCATTTACAAACTTTCGAACCATATTCGTTTAGGGGATGAATATATTTCCCTTCTGGGTTTTATCCCAGTCTGATCGATAATCTTCAAGATCAGGTCGTAAGAAATCGCCTAGTGAAGGAGGGAAATTAATTCGTTGACCCCGTTTGGGATATTTCTCAATCACATGAAAACGTGGATTCGGTCAGACAAGGTAAATCTAACCTACTCCGTTCACAGCGTGGCACTTTGCTATGTTGCCTCAAACCAGAACACGCTTACTTACATGACACTGAATATTTGCCTGTCCGATCTGACGATGGTTTTGGGGTTTTAACCATAGCTTTGTTCGAAACAGTTAATGTATAATGTCTTTGTATGACTGAAAATTTTCGCGGTAGGCCGACACTAGCCACCGGTAACCTTCTCCAAGCAAAATATAGTTAAATGTTAAGCCTGTCTCAAAAACCGTTGACCGTAGTAACCAAAATGCTGGCTTAAACCAGTCGTTCCCCATTTAGGTTGGGCTGTATACATTGCATGTTTAACTGACTGCCCTTCGGATTTCGCTTTTCACGTACAAAAACCGGGTCATTCCGCAAACCTTATCTACTGGACTCATCAGATTAAAGTTTAGCTCTCATTCGAGCTCATCATTAGTACAGGCCCTCCATCGCAATCGTGGGTTGAACCTGGATTTTTCATCTGGAAGGCATGTGTTACCATTGGTAAGCTTGTTTATAGGAATGGAAATTTAATCAGCATCAAGCCTGGTTCTAATGGAGTTCACTAATTGGTTTTCGGTGGTTGCGTGACGGTGAACCGTGCAAAGCAATTCGCGATCAATACACCGGCGTGGATGTAACTCGATCCTACCAGATAGCGAGCGAGTATAGACGGCAAGACTAGATTGAAACCGCATTATCCCATGGACTGCAAGTGGCCAGCCGACAGAATCGCGTGACTAGAGAACGAGTGGGGATATGCAAACTGAGAAGGTCATATAGTGAGTTGTCCTGACTAATCAGGTGTGCTGTTCAGATTCGACAAGAAAGTGATTTGACCCTAGTTGAATGAAATTCAACATACAAGATAGACTAGTCAAGGCGTGATCCGAACAACCGACGAAACACTAGCAGTCGCACAGGCGCCGATATGCAAGCAGAGTACCCTATAGATGTAATGATTTCACTTAACAAAGATTTTTCCGTTTGACTTTGGTTACCCTCACTTGACCCATTGGGGACGGGGGATAGCTACATTAAAATGGAAAGCAGAATTCGGGACGATGATACGCCGGTACTCAACAGTTTGTATCGGACCTGGTGGGTCAGAGGTCACACACCTGCCCTTTGGTGGGGAAGCCCCGGTTTAAACACTCGGTGCAATGTTCGAGGCACTAGTGACAAGCTTCAGTGAAAGCGAGGCTCAACCCTCGTGCTACCGTAGTGTATGGTTAATCGGATGAACTGGGGTTAGTGACAAAAAGGCAGATTTCGAGAGGCAGTCATTTAAACAAATAAAATCAATCTCACACTACTCACAAGTAATTATGGGCTATATACACCAAGCACAGTTTGTCCATTAAGTGATCAATCTTCAGATAAATTTTTCCACGTCATTAAATTAGCCTCACCTCATTCTAAGTTTATCAGTAAAATCAGGGCACTCGATTGTTGCATCCGTGTTTGATCACGGCCACGGATAATGGTACAGAATTCTTGCCAATTGTTCGCATCCATTTTTGTTGTATGAATTTCTCTTCCGATGATGCATGTCTTGTGCCGTGGTCTACGCAGTGGATGATACCATTGGACCTGAACAGCGAACTTCCAGTGGTACTAATGCTGTATGACTAGGGTGCACTTGGCTTCTAATTTTAAACATTACAACTGGTATCGCAAACACTGACTGCAAAGAGCCACGGCATTTATTTTTGATGTAACAAAATCGACCAGTCAGCACTCTTTGTATCCAGACGTATTTATCTCTCTCTCTCTCTCTCTTATTCTGAATAAGCTGCCAAATCAACCAACTATGGAAATCCATCCTTTCGAATTGTTTTTGGTCAAACACAGGAATTCACTATTGCCAGTCATTTACAAGAAGTGTGATCATGAAGTTTAAAACGGCCTCATTGATTCGACTACGCGACGACTTCTGATACACCACTACTGGTAGGGCAGCAGCAGTTCTGGAATGACCATCCAAAATTACTTGTGGCCAATGCGTTTGATAAATTAGCTTGAGAACAGCTTCTCGCATTCTTCCAGGATTTACTCGACTGTAACGATTAACCTAGAACGAAAGACCCGTGGACCATGTTTCTTTTTTCTTTCTATCTTTTACTTCTTCTATTACCGATAACCTGGTGTACATCATTCGTTTAGCGAAGATCTGCAGCCATTAGAGTGTTGACAAGCCGAATAGCTGATTGGCGGTAGGAGAGTTCGAAACAGCGGCCTTCGCGCCCACGCACCACGAACTAACCGGTTTGACTACTGCCGGATGTTTCAACACATCTATCCCGTTTGGGGACTAATACTAATGTTTTCCTGCCCTCATGTTCTTATCAGTTCGGAAATTTGTTTGAACGGATACACACTATGTTCAGAAGAACTGCTACAATATTCTTATTGGACTGAATAGGAAAAATATTGAAAATTACTTTACCCGCCAAAATGTGTCATCTGACACTGGGAATGAGACAGCAACTCGGTTTCGTTGTAACATACTTGTCTACCATGGCTTTCGGAAACAAATCGATGCAACAGATATAATTTACGCATAGTTGCTTCTGAATTACCATCTGATAGTTTTATCATTTAGATGTGTTGTGATCGAAATGCTTATACCGACAGGGTGTGTATGTAAATCTGTTCTTTCTATGCGAACAAACAACTTGCGGGGATTATTACAAGCTGACGAACATGTCACTAATGACAAGCGGTCTCCATGGCATAAGTTTTCGTACGTGTACTACGTTCCGCACTAAGGTAGAAAGTGACTATATGATTTAACTCGGTTGTAATGTTTAATTTGGAGACACACCGTATGCACATTGTCCGTCTTGCCAACAGTATAGAGAAAATCGGAGAACTGATCGTTCTTAATTTGATAAATCTCGTGTATCCAATTCTATTCACACTTTTCAAAAAAAGCAAGTGCCAGCATCGTCACAGGAACTGGCTATTTCCTGCAGCCTTTTCAACTGTGCAAAAGCACTCGCGTGAGTGACCGTGAAGGACTACGGCAAATCATTAAATGAATAACATGCTCTACAAGGCAAAAGTGGAGCGAAAGCCAAAGGTCCCCAGTTTTGTCGATTGAGCGGAGGTAAGTAGTAAGGATTACAGTAAACGAGTGGGACCACAGTGACTATCTCGCCAGACTCGTGGCAAAGTTGAACCGATTACAGAGGCCAGATTTATGTTGTTCAATAGCATCGGCCTCAAAGAATCCTAACAGCCATCCAATCTTTAAGGTGGGGTTAGGTAGTTTCATCGTAAATCTTTGAAATGTGATCCATACCCTTGATCACTACCCAAGCGGTGGTAACGGATGATTTTTGACTACGTGATTTTATTTTCCAAAGCTTTAGCAATGTTTTTTCCTAAATTTTCGCGTGGATTGTTGCGCACAGTTATGAAGAGAGGGCAAAACAGTTGTACTGCAGTTTATTACATTGCGATGTATTGTATTCTATTGTAGTCTGCAGAGTTTTCTTTACAATAACGTGACAATTCAGCAAAAACGGGATGGTTAGGCAGAAAAATACCGGGTAAGCATACCTGAAGAGCGGCAATAACCGCAAAACCGGCCCATTCGTGTGCGAAATATACTACTGAGAAGAAAAACCAATAGGTATATTTTATTTGGAATTTTCCTTTGCAAGTTGGTTTAAATTCCAACGCACCCAAATGTTTCGAATGTGTGTCCTTTTCCCCTCAATCACCCTGCCTATGTGAGCCGTGCTCAAGTTACCTAGAAACACTCCCCCGTGAGATATCTCAGGAGCTATTATGGATAAGAACACCGATATTGGCTTCTTCCACTCATCATATGTGCAAGGAATCCCCGAGGGTTGTCATTTTCAATTGAAAGTTTTCTTACCCGTAGAGTGAAACTAATCATCATCTGCAGTTTTGTGTGCCGATGTGCTTTTCCAACCGTTCTTTACCGTTATGGTGCTATTTTGTATTCTGACAACAATTAGCGGGCTCTTTCGTACCAACTAAGCAAACTGTCGATTGAACTGTGTGATCAGCATCTGGCAGTGGGTGAAACGTTTGTTCCTAAAGATCTCACACATCACCCGTGCGACGATCTTTCGAACTGCCATTCGCATATTGCAAGACGTTGCATGCTCACCGCAGAATCGTTACCTATGACGGGTTCCATTCTCCAATGTTTTGCATACATCTTAACAAATAGGCTTCTTTCGTTCTCATAGGAACTTCCATAAATGGGAAGAAATATGGCCATTTGAGACGAAATCAGGTTTTGACAGGACAACAAATATCAAAGATCGCATTGTCGGTCTCTTTGACAAGTCAGACATCGTTGGTTAGCAAACGTTCAAATAAAGGATAAGTAGATATTCGTAAAAGAAATCTTGTAGAATAATGAGGTTTTTGTGCGGAAAATTAAGGAGATTAGTTTAAATTTTGGTTTATTTGTTTGAAATAATGGAAAGCAGACCGAAAGTGTATCTTAGCGGGAGCAGACAATGGTCATCCGTTGACAATGGAGACATTAGTTTCCGAGGAACCATCTGGAGATAGTTGAGACACAAGACACGAGATGATAGAAGTAAAACCCTGAATTCGTAAATGGAGTACCAGGGACTAGTCCGACATTTCTGAGAGCAGCGGATTTATGTTCGCCGTAAACAATGCCGCAGTGGACAACTTGGATGGATGGGTCCAATTAAGAACAGTCTGCCAGCTAGCACGAGTACTGCAGATGGAACGGAAGATCTTTGTATTTTAACAATGCCTGATTATTGACGAGGATGAAACTCAGCAGGGTTTTGACTAGCAATAATTCTGAACGGTTGTAACGGCAAATGAATGCCACGGAAGGGCCGTTGTCACTGCTCGGCGAGCATGCGCATGTGGTGCTTTCCAGTTCAGTGACCTTGATACGTTTATATCCATCGTGTCCTTTTTCTGAGGGTTAGCTTTTTTCAGCCTCTAAGGTCGAGACTACCTTGCGATTCTTACATGGATTCATTATCCATACGCGCTCTGACGATTCATGTGAGTTTCTAACGTCAAAACAACAAAGGACACGTGTACGGGGATGGATGGATGGGGAGAACTCCAGGTGCCATATTTGACAGCGGCAATGATTAGAATTACGTTTGTTCAGTGCATGACAGCGGTAGCTTGTGCCCCAATGGTTAATACACGTCTTTCATTTGGATAGGCATTGGGTTCAAACCATGGATACTAACTACCACTGAAGAACTATAGTGCGAGTGACACCGTAGTCGGGTACCTCACGAGTATAAAGTTGTGCGTGAAAGCTGGTGTGCGGAGGGCATTCACTCGTGCATGGAAGCAAGAATTCCATGCAATACGCACAAAATTCTCGGTCGCTTAATGTGGCGGTAAAGTCGGGGATTCACCCCATATTTTACCTGTGGTTCCGGTAAATGGAAATCATGCACAATCTACTTAAAAAATGCCAGTAGTTAAGACTGAAATAATCCTTTCTCCACTTGACATCAAAATACTTGTCGGGGTTGTATCGAAACTGTCGGTAGAATTGGTACGGTCTGGCTATGTTGTCCCGTTACCCTGAAAGATATGCTCAAGGTATCCATAAAACTTAACAAAACGGTTGAAACACATTTGAATGGTTGAAATAATACATTATACAGTCACCGGCTAGCATTCTAAGTAAAGTTTTGACCGGCTGGTCAACTTTTGCAAACGGAGCTTCATACTTTTAGATCCAAATTAGAGCCTCTTCATTTCCAGCTGGAGTAGATCTCGAAATATACTAACGGATAGAGAAGAAGTCCAAATTTAATGAATTTTCGATTGATTTTGTCATTCTCAGCTCTAAGCAAATTTTAGTTGATCTTCAAACAGGTGCAGAAAACCAAGCTGTGTGAAAGCATACAACTATGCAGATACCTGATGGATGCGACTCACGGATAACCGATTAAAAAGGTTCAACCAAGTGGTCTTAAACTAATTGAAAAATTTAAATTAAACAATGTGAGTTTATGCCAAAAAAATTACTGTTTCACTCCTTTCGGTCTGTTCTGTGTCAACCGCAAGTGGAATTCGGCAATAGATTTCGTCCCGATCTAGCATTAAGTTCGTTTTGTTTTCATTTCCTACTAACTGTCATTTTGTTTGCAAATTTACAAACAACATTTAAGAGGGACTCAAAGTCGGCCAGGGTTGACGGCATTCGAACTTTAGTCGGGAAATTGCCTTGCGGTAGTGATAAACACCATTTATCGTTGTCTATTTCGTGACACCAGTCCTATTCGTAACAAAATTACCGAACATTAGGAATGGTAGATTGTCATGAAAAGGCGCCATAAATTTTTACGCAATTCCAGTTTGGATTTGAAAACAAGGAATCGTGAGATATTGCGCAAGCTAGTCTCTGGAAATAAAACAATAATGGATAATCATAATATTCACCTAAATTTGTTTTATTGCTGTGTTATGATAAAACTATTTCTGTCAAAATATCGCACCGTGGAAATATTTCGCTAAATCAGCAAAGCAGGTTGTACTGCGGAAGACGTTTCCACCTTTCCATATCACTGCGTAAATATACTTTTGTTCTAAATGAAATGATATTAAAACGAACTTTCAGTTGGACATTCAGTCATCCGGGCCGCACGAAAGCCAACAATCTAAGCTGCGACCAATGCAGGTTTTTAAAATGTACTACTAGGCAGGAAACAAACGCTACCATCCGGACATCGCGGTGCAAACTGCTGATCTGGTCAGATTGATGTGCCAAAGTTAGGGAAAAAATGCGGGATTTGCGAAGTAAGAACATAAAAAGTCGGAAGGTCACATAACTTTCCCAGTTTTCGACTACTTATGTTAGCCATCAACGAGGATGTCGGTGTATTGTTCGAGAGTAAGAATTTGAAGTGGCTGGCTTGTGGTTCGAGCCTCCTTGGCTGCGACATGCTTTTGTGTTTTACAGCATCCACTTCAGATATCATCAACTTTCACATGGAAACTGGCGCTTCGCGCATCGGCTCTTTCACACAATTCGAACTCATTTCGGTCCCACTGCAGACGAGGACGATAGAGGCAAAATGAATTACAGGTTTAAGCAAGACAAAGGTTGAAGAATTATAAATAACAATCAGTTTATGCATGGAAACATAATGCGAAAACTTATTACGACTAAAACAACAATGCCCGTTGTACGAAGTCGCGTTTCTCACACTGGTCCGACTTTGTCAGTGTGAAACCGACAGCCCGAGAAATCAACGGTGACTTCTGCCGTACTCGCTCGTGTAAAATTTGGATGTTTGCAAAAACAGCCTCAGGGGTATCGGTTTGTTGGTCTGCTAACCAGTGCCACTCAAACAGTGATGGTATGGATTGCGGTTTTGTGAAAATCACCTTGAATCGCCAATTGTGATCTACTCAAAAATTTGCAGTGTCAACATCCTCAGGACTCCAGTATTTGCGAGATGTAAAGATGTACCAACAAATACGTTATCCTAGGCAAACACGTGTGAACATGAAAAAATGGGAAAATCTTCTGAAGCCTGAAATTAACATAAATATTTTCGAAACAATGTCCTAGTTCCGACAAAGCTTGTACTTTTGACTAGGCAAAATCAAGTAAACTGATGCTGAGCAAATAAAAGATGAATGGGACAACACAGCCTTGCATAGCTGTTCGGTAAACGTCTTAGCTAGGGCCAAACTCCCAATTTGAGCGGAAGAGGAGAGCATAATTTTTTGTGATATTTAAATCAAATATTCTTGATTACTTTTGAAGGTGTAATGGATTTGAAGATCTTAAAGGCTCGACAATAAAACTTGGCACTAGCATACAAAGTTTTGATGTTAGCTTTTCAGGAGAGTCACTACGCACAAGTACACTCGTCCCATTGGCAGCAGCAAGCTGTTGGAACAAACAAACACTCGCGCCGGTGAACGTTACAGGAGTAACAATGTAATATTGTTATTAGGCAATGTTTATTGTGAAGACACCTTTAAACTGTAACTTAGTTGTCCTGGCAAATTACAAATTTTGCCGATAAAAATGTGTCATTGCAATTTTACCATTTACGATATAGTGGATACCGCAGTTCGACATGGAATTGGGGATTTTTGCCTACAGTGCAGACACCAGAAGATGGCCAATTCAATTGGAGCGTCCGTGGTTGAACGCGCATGGTGTAAAGGAATCCTTCATTTGACTCCACATCTGGCTCCTTGTATTATCCCAAAACAAGTACAGTTTGACAAAAAGAAACTGGACAATAGAAAGGTTATTTATAATCGATAAATCACGATTTTCCATTCGTCACATGGTACTCACTTTTCAGTAAAAACCACTTCTACCTTACTGATCCATAGGCGTATTTGATTGCTTCAAATGACCGTATTCATCACTAACTGAAAATGAAAAGAAAACCATTTTTTCGTGTTTACACATCAAATCGTTTTGTCCATAAATCACAAAAAAACAATATTCATTTTCTTGTAACTCAATTTTAACAAAACAACAAAAGGAAAACGGGAGAAAATGATTACTTCCATCATAGTTTGATTCATGTGCACAAAATTCAACTCTGTTACAATATGCTCGTGTCACGTGATTTAGTCCTGCAGGACAAAAAAAAGAATTACTGAGATGGCATAATGAACATGTAAGAAATGTTCGAACGGAAGACTGAAACGGCACTTCATTTTGCATACCTTGTGGACGAGGTATCGAGAAGAACAAAAATGATGATCTCGGCATGCGGAAGTTTCCCGGGCGTCCGATTCAGAATATACTAGTCTGATTGACAAATTTCAACAGATTATTAGCTAACATAAATGACCTACTATTTTTGGCCAATGTCATTGTTTAACATATGATATAAATTGTTGAGTGATTGGACCAATGAATATCAGGGATTAGGTAACAAATCTACGGTCATAAACAATGAAATTTCCCTTCTACCGTTTTGGGAAACCGGGAACCGGGGCCTATTGAAAAATTGGGTCTATTTGTAAGTGTATTTCACGGAAAATGCACTAGCTTTAATCTACAAATAAATTTGTACGAGTATTGAAATATTGGATAGAAGCAAGTACTGAATATCATTCGGCTTCATGGTTCAACTTTGTTAATAAAAGTCGCCAAACCAACTGTCAGTCTTTATTCACTTGATCGCTTTTGAATGGAGCGGTGGAAATCTTTCACAGAAGCTTAGTGCACTCTGTGTGCAGTGGGCAAGAACAACATAGATTATTAATAACTTTAACACCATTACATGGAAGAATTCTAATGCTCTCCGATCGTTATTGCAAAGCAACGACAGTTCATATGGACTACACACGAACAACGAGGCTAACCCAAGACGAGTGATTCTAATTGATACATCGTAGAATTGATTATCAACGGTCCATGGGACTTCAATTCATGCGCAGAACTCCCGTGGTTTTCTAACGGTGAATCAACCACTTTATATAGCATGATAAATATTTGCGTCACATGGTCGCCAAGGCGAACTAGACGTGAGATAGAAATCACTTCGTCCGTATCTGCTGATCGTCATTGATCTCATGATTCTCTCTTACTGACAAAGAAGATTCCAAATCGGTTGACAAACTGTACTTTTTGGTTGGCTACTCAACCGTGTTTCACTTGGTTTGAAATCCATATCGAATGTGTTTGGAATTTCCACTCAATCTGCCGGTTTGTCACTCTCTTCCTGACTGGTACGTCATATCATGCTCCGATTCGTGTAGTCGGACCCACGGCCTTGTGGCACAGTTATCAGATAGCAAATGACAACTAGCTGACCTGGTCAAAACTCTGAACAATTTTGAATGACCTTGGGAACACCATAAAAACAAACTTTGATTGCCCTACGATTGCCCTGAATGACGCTGCTATTGTGCTTGCCTGGTGACCGATATAGTCATTTGCTAATACAGCGTTGAAATCAGCCAACGTGGAGCTACGACAAGAGAACGAATTAATGGAGATTATCGACTTACACGTTATGGTAAACCGTTTATTTATTCCTTTACGGAGGGGCTGTACTGACATTTTTACGAATCACGTTTTCGGCATTATGTGTTCTCCAAACAACAGAAACCTAAACTGATCGGATTCTTCAGTCATCTGTGAACTTGTCCAGCTTCGCGATAACACAACTGACTGTCTGTTGTTCTGAGAATTTTAAAATAATGGTACTTGAAATCATCCAATAATAATAACAATAAGGTGGATATATTTTCTGGAGAGTAACAAAGTCATTTGGATGCTGCCGATAAAATGCTAACATGATCAACTTTCCTACATGACGAATTTGCGGGACGGAATAATTCTATTTGATTACAGGATTTATTGGTTCCACTTGAACAAGTAACCGATTGCCTTATGAGAAATTACTCCGGGGATACGTTCTCATTGCCGGCTATTGTTATCACCAGCCATTGAGCCAAAATACGTCTTTCATGTGGCATTTTCTTCTTATTGTGCACAAAACAATCCTGACCGCACCAGATGTTCCAGTCTGTATTGGTTGTTAAAATGACATTTTCAGATTTTGTTCGTTTCCGTCCATGGTGTAGCGACCAATTTAATACTGCTTGGGGGGTTTAAAACCTCTAACCGCGGTCAACTTACACATTTAGCAACCCTCTGACGGCTGTGATCGTCATCCTGAAAAGTGATAAGTGTTTTTTTTGTTTTGCTAATAAAATGGAAGTGAAAAGATATGAAAAGAGAATATTGAAAAATTAAGTAGATATCAACTGGACAAAGTATCTCGGGAGCGAATACTTCGTTTAGCTGTGGTCATCTTCACTAGTGATTAGTTAATAACTAAAGACCGGGTAGATTGCTTGTGAACTATATCCTGTACGCTCGGCTGATCGCAACGAACGGTGAATGGGAACGAGAGTGCACGCGTGCGCGGGAGAGCGACAGAGAAGCGAGGGTTACGGGGACCAGTTGGAGAAACAAAAGTTCTACCATGCAGATCGGTCAACCGGAACTTGTTGCTAATCCAGTTCCAGCCAGTAGAGTTAAAACGAAAAGTAATTTGATTGACGAGATTTAGGTACCTTGTTTGATTTTTACAAAATCAGTATAATCCCGTGCACAACTCATCCGACCCCGTTATCTGTCACTCATCGGGCGGAAAATGATCGATGTATTGATAATTTAGATTGACATACATGAAACCGATATGGAAGTTTCGACATCGAGAAACCCGAGGAAGACATTGTGTTAACATTCGGCGTAAACAGTTGGGTAGAGGTGTGCCTGGGAGAAAGGCTTGGACGGACAAACTGGGTTGAACCGGATCAATCCAACGAAATTAACTCCCATGTGGATCAAACGAGGTCATGAACTAAGAGTGAAATAGTTTTACACTCAGCCCTTAGTGGCTCTCCGGGGATGGGGGAAACCCTTGAAAGTTTGTTGGTGTGTAGATTAGTGGTTTAGTTTGAGAACTCAAGACAAGATGAACTATTTCACCGAAACTGAACCACAATTATCCGCCTTCAGATTGTGGACAGGCTATCGGGAAGCGAATTCCCGCGGTTAATGCATGCAGCTAAGATATTATGCCAAGTTGTATTCGAGTGACTTTCTCGAAAGAACCAAAGCGACAATCACTAGTGAGTGTCAGATCAAACTTTTAAACACATTTCGCGCCGAAGTACAGTTATTGCAAAGGTGGATAACCACCATTACGTAGGACGATAAAAGTCACACTGGCAAGTTCATCAACCGTAAATTTCACCTACTGGTCTAAAAACGGTGTAATGTTGATAATGCGAAGTAACATCATGGTGCTACCACGCCTATAATGATAAATGTTTCCTCATAGATTCAGCCATCGATCCATAAAACATTGAGCATTTACAAACATCGAAACTCAGTGAAGGCGACGTCAACTTGTTTGACTTGTGACTTTTTCTTTGAAGTTTTGGTTTAACAGTTAACGCAATGACCGGATTCAACATGCCGATTTGAATTCACTGAAAAATTTATCTAGAAAGACAGTGTTTGGTGATCGTCACCTGCCTTTTGTTTACAGTGATACTACAGAGTTTCCTATAAAAGCATCTTCATACACGTTTAAGGAGTTCTGGAAAACTCGGCCGAACGTTCAAGTTCTCCTAACACTAGCTTTAATGTTTTCTTTGACTACAATTCGTTTTGATTTGATTCGCACGGGAAATAGCCCGATTTAGTGAATTACAGAGTTCGCATTTTAAATTGGTCAAAGTCCCAGTACTTGTCAGTAGAGTGGTTCGTCAGTTGAACACATGCCAGAATGGCTTCCAGCAGTGCACGTTGACACTCATCGGGAAAACTGTGGGAGAAAACAAAGGAAATGTAGGCAAAAGAAATTCCGGTCCTCCTGTGCTCCAGACCAACGATTCGTTTGACGGTTACATGGGCATTGGATGCACACACACACACACATACACAGATGCGTTGTATGTGACGATGCACACGAAACGCCCAAACAAATGCAAGTAGTGTCAATCACGGACGTTTAATTCTGCTAATCATTACAACACTTTTCTGCACTAATGAATGTGCGGGATCATTCTGCACGACAAACCCGGATATAGCCAAATAAATGCATTTGGAGAGAGCGCGATAGAGAGAGACGGAGAGCGCGATAGAGAGAGACGGAGAGCGCGATAGAAAGAGACGGAGAGCGCGATATGACAAGTCAGTATCATTCCCCGCACAAGAATCCTAAAGAACCACGGAAGACTGTGGTCACATACGCGTAGGCATGGGCGAGATCTCTCGTCTAATGACGGGAAGTTTGCTAACGAAGCCACAGAATTAGCGGCCAGAAGTTCAAGAAAGCTCAGTAGGTTTGCATTCATTCTGGAAGCGGGAAGTAAAAAAATCGGTGCATGAAAAATCTCCCGCATATTTTGTAAAAGATGATATGTATTTCTTAGCTGACAGATTAAGTCGAATTATTATCACAGGGTTGGTTATCTGCTAGAACACACGGCATGACTGTTTTGCCGATACTCATTTTGGTCCAAGCACAAACAGATCACATTCATTCGCAGTAAAAGCAGTTGCGACACGAACAAATTTAATAAAAATCGTTGAATAAAATCAAATTAGATCAAACATTTCGTCTTTCGTTGCTATCAGTATACAAAAGTGATTATAAATCATCGGTACTGGTTCACAGTCACAATTGTTCATCAGTGGCACTGTGATCACCTGATAGGTGTATGAAAAATAAATAGCTTTCCGTATCTCTTACCGTTTCCCATTCCCAACGAGTCTCCTCCAAATGAAGTCAGAAGGGAAATAACCTTGAATCGATCGACTGACGTACATCAACCGTAATCCATGTTTCCAAAAACGGAGCCAAAATTCACGTGACATTTATCACTGGAAAAGTTGGATTGCCGATCTTGTGCCACTGATTGCAAATACGGACATTACTGTTAAACTTCACGAAACGACTATCAAATTTTATTTTGTCACAGTTATTTTTCCATTGGAATACAGGAGCAGTATCATGCATACTTTGTGTATCACGCAATAGCCGCATCCCCATCAGGGAAGGCGAAACCAATCACTAAACCTTTTGTGACCAGGGGGTCCAACCTTCTGCAAGTGAAATGCTTTGAGGTCCATGAACATTTCGTTTGTCTTACGCGGAAACTGTTTGAATATGAAGACTCACGGATTTGTGATTTTGATGGTTTTACTAAAGGAAAAGACCTAGCACAAGACAGTTTGTCTTTGTGCGTAAATTCCGCCTTAAAACGGGGTGAAATCGGACAAGAAATGACCGAGGCAGTTCGAGACCAGTCAGCTACGGGTTACCTTTGATTGCTTTAACAAAAATGATCTCTTGAATAGATTTTGATTTGCAAACTAATTGTCATTGCTACTTGATTTATTATTGCTTAAGAAATTTATTGTCTATTGACAATGGATAGTGAAATGAAGTATGTTTTGTTCTCGGAAACAATCGTATCCGGTATCTCGTTTGGCCTCATCAAAATTCCACAGGATTCATTGATGACTGCTGTAAACGAGCGTTGCCATTGTAATGGATTCATTGAAAACACCAATACGAAATGGAGTTTGAAGGTCTCGTACTTTTTTTACCCAGTTTTTGCAAAGACAAAAATAATCGACCTAGATGGATAGCTTCTTTTTACGATGCACAAATGTCATAAATTTTATTCGGCCCGTAACACACAGGTTTGAGAATCAGTCGAACTACTCAGTTCTGTCATCGTTTGATAACTGGAGACCAGTTTCAAAAACTATTATCTAACAAATCAAAACTTCTACAAATTGTAAAATTATTTTGTCAATTATATGGCAACCGGAACGTCAATTCCTCGGAAAGTCTAACAACAAAGTTGTATTTTATCAGGTTTGATGCACCGCTATAGTATAAGGCATGAGCCCAGCATGACTAACCGGTCAAATATACTAGGGCGAGTGAAGCAGCCATCGTCGAAGGGGCGCTCTGGCGTCATCAGGGGAAACTAGATGAGTAAAGACTGTTTTGTAAAATCACGAATCGAAGTAGTGATTATTACGGTGAAAGCGGTATCAATCTGGGCCCATGCTTGGCCCCATTTACTATTTTCGATTTTTTGATCCGAATTGGACTCAAACTTGGCTCCGCCGGCGTCGGAAAACGGATAACCTTCCGAATCCGTATCGGTGGCACTGCGATTCCATGTCCAGCTGCTGAGGGTTACAGCGTCCAAACCAACAACTTTCGAAACACACTATGACAAATAGATTGTACAATTCTGTCATCTAATTTCAGAGTGTTACCGAATACAAACTTGATCATTCAAACTTATTTCACCAACAATCAAGTAACACTAACGGTCTATCATCCCGACATATAGTGATCAAGCAGTTGGGAAAGTGGTATCTGGGTCCGACACCTATGAATTATGATCTTCTAATCGGTGGTCACCTGACCTGTCGATGGTCGCAGCTTAATTCTGGAAATATTCCAACTTAATTACAAAATAGAATGATTTGAATAATTACCAGTGGCATGGCTTATATTATGCACAATGATAACATGAAACTGCAGCTTGACGGGCTATTTGTTGCACTCAACGCGAGTGGTGAGTTCGCTCGAAATGACAGTATCTAACGGAAACAACAAGTGCAAGTAAGAACACAACCTGACTCGAAAATGCTCATTTCTCCTGGTGGCTATCTGAATCCTGGCTAATTTTCACAAATCAGTTATCATAAAATGCTTACACAGACCAAATGTGACTATACCGAATTTTTAGTCACTCGTTCTCATGCCTGTCCTTAATTTATCTGACAATTACATTCAGCTTACGTGGTCAAGAAACCCAGGTTGACAGAATCCAGTCTGGTGCAATTCCAGTCGTGTCTTGCCGATATCTTGGCTAAACGTTTTCGTTTCATCGCTTTCAAGTCCGGTGGTCTTAAGCTAACCGGAAGCATATTGCTCAGATGTCTAACGTCTTTCCTTCACTCCGCGGTCAAACCAAACAGGATCATTTTGACTGTTGTTCGTGCTCCGAAATATCACATCACCAAATCCCTGGATATATTTGCGAAAAAAATGTCCGGGTTCCAGGGTCCAGATTCTTTTGCAGACTAAAACTTTTCTACTGTCCCGATAACCTATTGAAATGACTGTTAGACTAATGCACGAACGGAAAGAACACTGTGCACAGGTCTGCGCAGAAAAAGACGTCAGCCATTGGTATGCGTTAGCAGTTGGAGATTTTGTGTTTTATTGAAATTATTTACCATGCCATGTCAAAGCTGAACTCACCATTAAGAAGCCAATGAACTCTTGTGCAGCTGTTTCATCCCAAGTGGGAATCATAAGCGTATCCACCGCGCCCGAACTGGGACGCGAATCTGAAGCGAACGATTCTGAGTCGAACGCCTTAGCCATTACGCTACCGAGCAGGCTCTGAATGGTTTTTTGAACTACACCATATGATGTTGCACCTATCCGTCACTGATTTGCACGGTTACTGTCCGTTAGCTCAGAGCGATCGACGCCTACTTATAGATGACTTCTCTGCAGGTAGCCTAAGTACGACGAAGGCTTTGGATATGACCTACAGAGCTTGATTACTTGGCACATTTTCGTAGTACGAGATTGAATGTTTACATGAAATAATTCACCATGTGATATCATCGCTCAACTCACCATAAAGAAACAATGGAATCACTGTACAGCTGTTTCATCCAGCTTGTTAGGACTCATGAGCAGTGCATATCCTACGCGCCCGAACTGGGACGCGAACCCGAACAAGGACGATCGATTCTGAGTCGAACGTCTTACCCATTACGCTACCATTGGCAAATATTTCCGGATTCGCACATTGAGCTATCCTTTCCTTTTACTTCTTTCAACCTATAATAACCCTCTCTCTACGATTTCTCTTGGCCGGTTAATTCAATTTTTTGTTGGTGCTCTTCCTAGGAACCGCGAAATTCTTCGGCGGTCTCCCCCAATTGCCGCCCATTGACGATTGTTCTGTTGCTGTTGATATGAATTCAAAATCCTCTGAATACGTCAAATGTTGTTTTTTCACTTCTTTCATGTCTCCTCACCCATTCAATTGTCTATAGAAACTTACAAAACTATCTTTTCACATAAAAATCTGCCACATTTCCAGTTTAAACGAAGCACTATCTCCCCATCTCTTTGGCAACGTTTCTTTCAGTCCTCTTCTATTCGTTCGTCATTTCCTCTCGTATACCAAGGAAAGAGTTGAGAACCCTTCCTCGTGGTTCGTCAATTGTCTGTAACGTAGATTTTCGTAGCACCGAAAAAAATGTATGGCACGCATCTGTGTTTGCGAAAAACTTGTTCGAAAAATTATTTTTTTCTATCCTAGTCGTTGCCTTTACGATTATCTGTCTAAATGCTCTACGGGAATTCGACTATTTCGGGCTTAGCTTGAATTCACGCCAATAGGGAGCAGGCCGCGACAGACTTTCTACACGGTTTCCCGTGACGCTGCGTGAGTTTTTGTTCTGAAATTGTGCTACTTGGTTTTCGACAAGTTGACGGACAAATTAATTCTAGGCTGAAATGGAGCTGCCCGAGTACACGAAATAGCATGGTAACTAGAATACGAATAATGAAATTACAAGCAATACTTGATTTGATGGCAAAGTTTCGACAACAAGCCATCCGTGGGATGGAATTCGTATCTGAAAAACCGAATATTTTCAGTGGTACCGGCATATAGCATTCTCGGTAACTTAGAATACTGCCCGGTTTCTATAATAACAAGTGGGAAAGTAGCAGAAATTTTGGAGACACGAATACTTGCCAATCGTTTTTTGTACACGCGTGTATTTTCTAACATACGATTTGACTGTTTACACTTTCACATCGTGGATTCCGACCGACTGTGGTCACTGTCGTTTTGTCATTCATTGGGAATGTTTACGGGAGTTCGTCAAGCCTATGCACATCTATTCCGTTTGTATTCATATTTTTATTTCTAACACGTTCGAACACGATTAATTCCTTATGGGATAAATTATATGTCCCCGATTGGCCTCGATCTGGTGAGACCGCTGATCTGTTTGAATGCGTGACCTACGTACGGAAGATCGAGTATGGTAAATGTTGACACACACTGTTCCACTCCGATGGTCATTTTAAGGTTGATGTGGATAGAAAATGTTTTTTTTACAACGAGATCACACGGTGACCAAGCCGGATGTGCACGGCCTTTCGTCGGAAGAGTACGTAATTTGGCCAATTATACCGTACGCCCCGAATCCGGGTCGCTGCTCGGGAAGACAATGAACGACAGATAAGTCTAAAATTGATTATCACCGAAATAAACAACTGGATTCCGTAGAATTCGAACAAATAACTGTGGCCTTAAACTCACACTGTCAACTGCATTTCCCGGCCCCCAACTCCGAAGTAATAATGATAATAACACATAAAAGCGAACTGGACTCCTCGAGATGTTTTCGAAGATGGAAATGTCAAATAAAACATCCTTCGTCAAACTGACTAACATTAGTCCCAGGGACGAAGCCATCGGTCGACTGCTAACAGCGGCACCAACCACTATCTGCATGAAATAACGAATCTTACTTGAAATACTAGAAGTGTGCATGAATGACATGTCCGTTTCCAAAACCACAACGATGAATTGTGAACGAAAAGCCAACATGGAAGTGCTCGAATGTATAGACGATTCTTTACTTTTAATGAAGTTTTCTTTTATTCTTTTAATTCCCTTATTAATGAAATTACAATGTATATCATTTTTCAGGAAGAAGGCCGCAGCCAATAAAGGGCTGCCGAGTGGGGAAGTTGACCGGCTGTGGGAGGATTCGAACCCGCGACCTTCATGTCCAAACTCCACGACATAACCCACTTGGTCATTCGGGGATCGTCCAAGGCTTTCCCCACTGGCAAAAACTATGCGCCCGAGCGATTCCAATTACGGATTTTCGCAGGCTTCAACCTGCCTATGTGCAAGGATGAGCCTCCGCCTGGGGCCAAGGCATTCTTGATCGCCCTGGTCCCGGCGCCAGATAAATACCAGGAAAATACCAGATACGTACACCTGACTAGCGTTAATAATCACGAACCCGGGCGTGTGCTTCTTGTTAGATTCTTTTGTTTTATTCACAAGCAATACTACTAACGATTAAACAGAGATTTTCATTTTGGTAATATAATCGCAACTAGTTGGCTGCCTGTAACTATAAATAATCCAGACAAAAAGCTGATTTTCATTGGTTTAAATAATAAAAACACGACTTGGTCGGCATTGTTTTTTTGGACTGACTATTCGGTTTCGATACTTCAGTGTTTGTCTGTTTATGCTCCGTCATGCTTGGATATCAAGCACCATTGGATTGTGACCAACGAGCCGGTAAAGCCGTGTTACCTGTGGGAGCGAAAAAAATATGTAAAGAAATGTAACGTTTTTGGCGTTTAAATAAACAAAAATGCACAAACTGTGAACCTACTGGCTGGCTGATTTATAAAAATTTTATTCCCAATGTAAATTTGGCCAGATTACGAAAGATTGTAGACTGATTTTTGTTACTGAACTTGATGGTTTAAAGGTCGCCAACTTTTCTCCATGGATAGAAGTGGCACTTTCACTCCGTGAATAATACTGTTTTGTACTCTATTAACGAAACAACAGTGTACATTATTTTCAAGAAGACGGTACCAGGCAACAGAAGGCCGCCAAGCGAGCTAGTTGACCGGCCGTGCGAAAAATCGAACCCGCAATGTCCAGATTGCAACTCGTTGACGTTGGCCGTCCGTCAAACATCGGTCTGCGGATCTCGCTGGTCGATCAAATTTGCACCGAGATGTGACCTTGATCATCATGACCTTGAGCAATGACACCAAGGTCAGAGCCACTTGGTTTAAATTTGCACGATCCAATTGGTCAATTCATTATTCAAACACAGACGGGAAACATTTAAAAAAAAAGATTTGCCTTAGTTCTTTTGTCGTATTGAATGGGGCATAAATTTTTGCTGTTATAAATGAATGCAATTTTCGCAAATATGAATGTTTACTTGGCACATTTGTGAAGTTTGCAACAGTACCGAAAAAAGTGAGGTAGAGAAACAAACAAAGGGATCGATTGGTAAGCCTACGGAAAAGGAATGGAACAACAGGGTAGATTGTTCCTATTGATCAGTCAATAGAAACTGAATGAACACTACACCTCTGGGCGACTACAGCCATGTGTCCGTCTCCGGCGGTAGAAGAACCAGGTCATTTACAAAACTAAACCTCGTGTGTTTTGAATGTATAGTTATGGAACTTGGCTACTAGGAGCCCGGAAAATTAAATGACTAAGAATTTTTGATCACTGACGTTCTTGTTAAAAGTAGGCTAGCTCCATAGTGTCACTAACGGACTGAGTAAAATGAGATGCCATATCATCGATCTTTCCGCATGCATACAACTTGTCTGACTACGCCGATTTAGACAAATAACCTTTGCAAACCTGATCAACCATTAAAGCCAAATTTTCTTTGTATCACCGTGCGAAGGCTAGCACCGCCGATAAGAAAAGACAACCAAAAACGTGACTTGATACGGTTTTCGAAGTTCGAAATCAAACTTATTTGATAAAAATTGAACACGGTTGATATCGGCGAAAAACTTGCCGCTAACTACCAAGCATGTTCAACTGACACAGTAGACATTCGTGAGATTGACTCATGCCCAAAAATGCCAATCGTCATAAATAAAGTGGAAAACTACACAACCAATGAGCTGAGTATTCGATGAACACATGGCTCAAAATTTTTCCTATTAGATTCAGGGAAAAATAAAATTTCTGTCGGCAGCCCAATGTGCGCTCAGCTGCAGCATTTCGCCGTGGTATTCTCGTTCAAAATCAATAAAATGACCTAGGTTTATTTGATAGAATGTGTCGCCAGGACAGACCTTTTCCAAACGTCACACTTAATGGGCTTTTTCCAGTGCTTCACCGTGCATCGTCAACGTTCGGTTGTGGAAGCCTACAGTAAGAGTGCTTCACTGGCGATGTGGCTAACTCAAAACAATGCCAAGTGGCAAATGAGTCCTTTTTCGATGATTCAAACACCATACAACTAGTCGTGATTGGAGAGGATGAGTAAAGTAGAGAAATGGTATGCACACGCGATCCATTTCTACTTCTGATCCAGATTCATGGGTGTCACGATTGGCTGTGAGACTGTTTAGGCGATCAGCACAATTAGGCGTTTGTTCCAACCAGGTTGTGAGCATTTTTCGGACTGGCAGAACACTGGATCATTTGGTGTAATTGTCGATGTGGTTCGTTTGTATCTTGTTGAATCAAGCCACTCAGTGTTTGTAATCGAAGCACACCATTCGACCTACAAAGTTTTCACTCGGTACTCAAAGGTGGGCACGAGTCGTGAACATTCGACTATGCAATCTCATGTTACGCACCCAGAAACATTTCACCCGGGCAATACAGCCTATTTGGACAATTTCTCACCTGACCAATGGAGTACAATTAAGCTGATGACAGCCATTAATCTGGTTCAAAGTTAGATCTCGATAACATGTGCGCATCTTTTCCCTCCTCGACTCATGCCGTTTTATTCTGTCTCTCTGTTTTCTTATTCTAGTTCGCAATAGTCGTATTTAATTTGAATCCATTGAAAACGAGCCTATTCGCCCATGATTTGTCATGTGTTGCATTATTTTGACAAGAGAGGCTCATTAGCAGCGATTTTCCGTCATACCCAGAGGCTGAACGAAGTGTTTTGGCTCGAACATCTGAGCAGTCAAGTTAACTGGACAAACATTCAGTGGTTTAGGATGAATCAACACGGCAAAGTATGAAGTGTCTACTTTTGCCCTGGTTTTCCTACAAGGTGATCAGATCCATTTGGAGGGGGAATCCTTGTAAAACAGAGATAAAACTCTAAAGCATCGCGAAAGATATTGTTGCCTGTCAACATCCCATAATAGAACATTCAAGTATTTCCCAATGAATTGTCATTCGGTTTCTTGGAATGCTTTGGAAATTTGGACTGCTGACGTGCTCTAACCTGGAGGGAACAGGCGAAGGGTGATTCCACCATTTTCAATGACTAATTGGAAGTCCAATTCACACAAAGAGTCACTGCCCTGTTCATTATTTTGCTTTCCAATATTAGCTTCTCACAAACATTTTGTCATTCGCTGTGTTTTCGTGACTAAGTATACTCTTTTCGTCCCGCGTTATATTTTATTTAAACACGTCCGAAATCATTCCCCTTAAGCCCCTTTGACAGTTTGTCCTTGTGCCTTGTAGATGGCATGTCTAGGTGGAACAATTGCACCGCAACTCCTCTCTTTCCTATTGCCTCGTTTTAAAACGGAATCAACAAACTAGATGGTGTTTGCCAGTCCAAGAGAATAGGTTGAGGAATACGAAAGTCGCTATTTCAAAGATGTGATTTTTTTCATTTTCACAAAAGTATAAAAACGGACATAAAGTTTATCGGTTGCTAGAACAAAACCCTGTCTACTTACAGGAGTAGTAATAAAAAACAATGTCTAAGAGGCATTCTTACGTCATTCGGAACGGGAAAGAGTGATGAACGTGACTTAAAACAATAAAAACTCTGCTGGATTGCACGCTAACTTTCCCGATCAAGACTTGGTCCAGGCGAATGTAATGTGGTTTTAAGTTTAATCAATTTATCTCGAGGAATGTTTCCGACTGTTCTATGGAGCCAGAGATGCGTTTATTAAATTCTAATATTCAGCTTCTGATATATTTCGAATTTAGAAAACACAATGTGGCAAACCAGCTCGTTTTGAGTGATTTGTACTCATGCCATTATATCACTATATATTTGGAAAAATTCACTTTAGGAAGGATTGGATTAGTTACATGCATAATCTGAATACACAAGAATGTGTTGTGTTAATTGTTTTGTTGTCTAGGGTTTGCATTGGGACGGAGGGTGGGCCAGGATCGTTGAGGCGCAACCACAAATTGTTTTTCGGAGCTCAGTGGACGATTGTGCTCGGTAATAATTTTCAAGGAAATGTTAAATTACTGTTACCTCCAACCCAGCTAACGATTGTACACAAAGACAACAGAAGCTATTACTGACCAACACTAATCAAGCGATCGATTCAGTTGCATTCGGATATGAATTTCGCCGACCCGACACCTGCCTCGGTCTTCAAGTTTTAATCTTGTTCGCCAACAATTGGTCATGTTCTGCGTAGTGAAATATGACGAAACTAATGTTTGAAATACGAAACATGTGAAGGTGAGAGTAAGAAGGAATTTATAAAAATTTGCTTCTTTTGGTGATTTTCCTCTGTTCAGACATATTGTTTTCGTGTTCCGACATAACAGATGGCTAAACAGTAATATTAGATCAATTTTACACTTTACCACATTAATGCTTGCATGAGGCTATGTACAAGATATGCGAATCAATAATTGTCTATGTCGCGCTGGGAATATGAAGTTGCGAATCGACAATTTAATGAATCAAATCACCATGTTTAGACGCAAAGTTCGTGAGATCAATCCAACCCTCGATTTGACAATGCTCAGTCGTATTTTATTTAAAAACCTCAAAATGATAGTATCGAATTTTCAAGAATTTCTTTGGATTTCTTTGAAGCCAAAAATGTTTGACGATTTGTTTTGCTGAACATTTTAACATTTATTGATTTTTGAACTTTGTCAAGAACTGGCAATCAGACAAACGAATGCCTGTCAATTTTATGACAAGACAGTTTAACCAAATAAAGGATGTCTTATGGTCACATTTTACATGGTGTCATCTTTTCACAAAGTCCTAATTCAACTTCATTTCCCTGTCCATACGTGCAGGAAGCATTAAAAATCGAATAGTAAAGAATGCAAATGGAATCGTTTCAGTTATTTGGAATGGAGTCAAGAAAGCGGTTAACCCTATGGGTTGTACGATGCATGTCGGGTTAGCACTTTTGGATTATTTGTTTGCTTCACTAATCTTACCGGCTGTGGTTGAAAGGATAAGATCGTGGCATTCGGACTGCACGGTCGCGGGTCCGAGTCCTCGCACCGCCAGTCAAAGTTCCCACTTGGCAGCCTGCTGATGGCCAAGGCTCCATCCGGAAAAATGATGACCACTTTTCTTTCAAAAAGTTTCATCTCATCAAATCGAACGGATCTAGAGAGTTCAGTTATTTTTTGATGGACAAAAGAGGTCGCGACCGTACAATGGTCTGACGATGTGACAATTTACATTCAGTTTTGTCCATTGTTCAACAGAAGATGAACTAGTTTTATGTAGTTTTCCTTCAACTTTGGCAGTTGATTATGAGCAGGTGCGCTTGTGGATGAGAAAATGTTGTCCAGGTAAATCAATTAACAGTGACTGTTGTAGTGTGCAACTGTGCACGGATTTTTGATTATATCATTCTTTGATTGACTTTGTTGAAAATTAGTCTCTGGCCGATTACAATCAGTTGACCCAAGTTCTAAAATCACGTATGTACTTTCCAACAAAAAGCCTCGAATCGAAACATGACTTATTCAAATGAATTCTACATCTGGTTAAGTCTGTGTGCATTTATTTTGTTAAATGATGCAAATTTGGACGAGCAAGACGGAAATAATTCCCGATTGTTTATTCACACTGCTTGTTATCAGGTCGACCAGATGACGTCCGTAGTAAGGCAAAGTTCACCGTGTTTCGTAACAAATCACAACTGTCTGCGCGCATCGATTGACGTGCATAGATATGATATTCCGTTTACTGGGAATGTAGTCATAAGAGACGGAAGTGATTGGTCAGTAGCAACCAAGTCTAAACGATCGTTTCTCGTGTTGCTTGCACTGCATCACGACATGTCTCTTGAGTGATTGCCAGCAAAGATCAAATTGAAAATTATAGATAAGTGCGCTTGCGTTTTTCTCGTCCGAAAGACGACAAAACTTGACAGCTTAGTTCAGGTGAATGCCGGTCATTTTCGATGTGAAGGACAAGTGTGACAGGTTTGCTAATTTGAGAAAAATATCATTTCAACCAGGTCGCCTAAGACGAGGTTTTTTGGTTTAACTCAAGGTGGTTATCGCAGACGGGCATTTTCTAATACATTTGCCTTAGCCGGTGTGTTATAAAATTCATGTCAAGCAAACAACTGCACACGACTGGTTGCAATGTTTCCAGAATGTAGATCAAATGTTATTCGGGTAGATGGTCATTGCCTCGTTCCCGTGAACGGCTGTTATCTCTGGCTCACTTTTAAAGTGTGCCACGCCAAATTTGTGTTGGACAAAGAGAAGAGATTATTTTGTTTAACATTTTGAACACGAAATTGAGGATCCATTAGGAACATTACTGAGCCTAAAGGAGCTCTGTTTGCACCAGGACAGCATGCTCTGAAAATGCTTTCAGAACGATCACGTGACTAAGTGTTCTTGTCTTATACTGATCCCTAACAAACATTTAAAGGTAGCAGATAAATAGAATAATTTGGACCGTGAAAAATGGGTGCGGTTTTTTGTGTGACTTTCTCTGGTATTATCTGAATTTTGTGATTCAAATAAATGTTTCCCGCCTAGATTGGGATTTTCCTACTAGCGGAAAATGATGACAATTATCTGGGGATAACCCGGGACGAAATAAAATAAATTAGATTGGTGTCCAACCAACGCCCCATGTGGTATCCGAATAAGCTGATATGTCCGCTTGGAGTGACGCAGAATGATACTTATATCAGATCTGGCGATACGCGTTCTCAATGCTCCCATCCTGATAGAATATGTGAAAGTATCCTGGACGATTACCTCAGTCGCAGTACCCACTGACAATTTAATAAATGTGCGGAAACACGACGGGGTTTAAACCAGAGTTAGCTGATAAAAGATACGTCAAATACTGTGACGTGCACACGCAAAACAAAATGGCCGACTGTAAATGAAATCAGACTATTTTTAGAGTGAACTGAACATTGGTTCTATGTACGCAATTAAATTTTATTGAAACCAAGTGAACTAAAATCTTCAGTAACTGAAATAACAACGAATGTAAGTTTCAAATTTATGATCAAGCAATTCGATCGACTAATTTGCATCAGACACGCACTGGACTAATAACGTGTTTTGCCCGTAAACAGCCGGTGTTCCGTTAGTCCGCGAGGTAAATTTCAGCCTATTGGAAAATGTTTTTATCTCAAATGGCATTCCTATCGGTTGATGACTTTTGGTCTCAAATGCCTATGTGAATCGTTTTTGATCGCTTAGAATATTGAGGATTGCCCATAAAACAAACCATTTTATTTAAACCCCGTCCTTCTGTTGAATGGTCGAGAGTGGGTCATGATTTTTAAGCCTAGTGAGTTCATTCTTTCTTCCCCTTTCTAATAATTTGTTCAGAAGGTGAAAATATAACTCCGAACTCATCGAGTCACGGAATATTGCTGTCAATGGGAAGTGTGACAGTCGAAATAAATAAGTTTCAGGTGTAGCAGAGAAAGCTCTTATTGGATCACTGACGAATCACTGGGTTTGTATAGCCAAAAATTCCATTGTTCAGTTTGAGGAAGTTTGACGAAGCAATTCGTGTTGCCATAGTTAATCTGTCCAAAAATTAGCCTAATTTCACTTGTATTCGTAACAGATTTAATGTGAGCAAAGTAAAATCACGTGATCGGTTTTGGAGATCAGTTCATCAGTTGTTTGATTTGTTGGTGCAACAGAAACTGATAGCAGGAACGAACATGAATGATGGGATTTTACGATATAATGATGATTTAAAATTTTATTTCCATTTACTCGCGAGCATTTGCTCCAAGTGAACACTCCCCAAGGCAAACGTATGTGAAAGTTTGCCGTTAAAATTTCCCATGACAAGTGTTCAATGTTCGTTTCATTACACATCCAATTTATAAGTTCGTTTGTGGTGTAAAGTGTACACAAGAGTTTTAACGCACAATAGTCACTCGGTGAACACCATAAAGTCCGAGCTTGGTTCATTATCGATCATTTGCCCAATTTATCTTTATGTAATTGACATTTTAATACTGTCACATCAGTAGATTAGCAGACAGGGTGAAAATACTACTACCGGCAAGGTCGATATGACGAACTTTTGAATATTCCATGGTTGAATGCTGGAACAGTATCCCCAACAAATCGTTCTTATCGAAAGTTGTCTTAGGCAACCGGAGTCATGCATGTGGAAAATACCAAAAGCGACCTACTCAATTATGAATACTATGTTCACAAACCAGAGTTCACAGTCAGTCCAACTACGGCATCAAACGGAAACTATCCGTGTTCTTTCTAATTTGGTGCATATTTTGACGGTCAAGGTTTTTTACTAATGCATTGGTGCATGTCAGTTTTGGTTGCTACCTGGCGACACTGCTTTCTGAAGAGAGCAGACTGAAGGTAAGTCTAGTAAGTGCAAGCATGTTAGGAAAATAGTGAACAGATATCTTGCGGATAATGAACAGTCATGTGTTTGTGCACTCTAAGGGAAGTAACGGTTAGAGATAGCATCTCATTCTTTCGATCATCAAGCAGGAGTATATTGTAGCCAGAAACGTGGAAATTGAACGAATAACACTCAAAATGTATTGATTTAGTTTTAAGCATGTTTTTCGAGTGTTTAGATTGAACACTATTTATATTATTCTCTAATTTCCGCGGAAACTGTGTTCTCAATCTCTGAAACATTCATGCTACCTTTTTTCACGGTATTTGAACAGAGGTAGGAGGGCATCTGACTTTGGCATTCTCGAGACGTTTCTCTCGAGCTGTGGGGATTGTAAATATCCCCAAAGAACCAATCTTTTGTAATCTCTGTCCACTTTATTTATAATGTACAAGATTAGGCGAGATGCGAGGAATTGCCTAGTGAACTAGAAATTGTTCAACCTGGTATTCAGCCGCGCAAGAGAACCCATTCGTTTGTCTCTACGAAGACCGAGTGAAGAACAGATCGCTTTGATCAAGTAGAAGTCAGCCTGAATCGGTTGGTCATTGTGAAAAATGCTAATTAACGCATTCAGTTGTGTCATCCAAAGGGGAAGCATTCACATATCAAGGACGAAGAACTCTCGCTGGGAAAGGAATTCGGGCGTATTCACAATCTCGTTCAAACTAACATTTCCCTCTCATGGCCGTCGGTTGTAACTGCAACCGGCAGCAATTCCACACTCACAAGGATGTTTTTTCCATACTTCTGTTACCTGGTTATTTTTGTCTATGACTTTTCTTTGGAGGGAATAACTTTATTTTTCGTAGAATCAGAAATAGGTGATTGAACCTTAATTAATTATGAAGCAGTCTGCAGTATTATCGGGTTTCAAGATCCGTAACGATTGTTAAAGGTATCGTTCGCTCGGATTGAGGAAAGAATGTGTATGGCATTCATTACAGACACGTAAACTACTTCGACTCGGCAGTAGATCACGCAATTCTAAATTCTTTCGGCTGACCACTTTTTTTAGAGATAACTTTTTATCCTAGACGGGGTTCGGAAAATACCGTGTTCAAATGGTTTTGCACGGCAAAATAATGTCGGTTGTATGTGTCATTTACCGCAAGCAAACCTTTCACTGAATCACATACACGAATTAGTGATTATGCTGGAAGTTATTAACCGTAATCGAGCCTGATTATCCGGTAACTTTTGGCCGGGTGTCTACAGCCAAACTAAGTCGAATAGAGAATAAAATGTACACGGATTTTCGTGGTATCCACCTGACCGGCAAGTGGTTTGTACTAAAAAAATTTGCCTCGGTATATTTGGTTCCGTCTAGGTCTGGGCATATGCCAACCGCTTGTCACATTATGTTTACTATTCGGGGAGAAACATGGTCGAATTGTAACCGCTGTGCAGTCCTCCCCGTTTGATTTATCATACTAAACGATAGATCGAATCTTTTGAATTTGGTTAAAATTTTATTCACTTACACAATTGCTGTAACGACAAAACGATTGATTCACATAACCAGTTTATGAAATATGATCGACGCTAGGATATTTTGACAAATGTCAGCACTGACAAGTTAGGCATTTTGACAACATAATGCAATGTGAACTATTTGTGCGGTAGATGAACAGTAGATTTGATCGTTTCACCAACACCCGGTGTGATGAGGATTCGATCACTAACGTACCCAGCTCCTATCAACGAGAATGAAAAACAGAAAACAATGCGTATAGTAACTTATGCAACCCATTCAAGTGTAAGCTAAACGTGCCTTTTTGTCGGCAAGTATCAGTATTTGAGATTTGGAGTAGGCATAATAATTGCTATTGATTTGTCTATTGATTAATGTTATTACTTATTATTTTCTCAACGATCCTTTACATGCGAGACAGAAATAAACTTTGGCTTTATCCTCTTATTTTTATCTTCAGGAATGTTTTCCATATGCCATAAAATTGGTCGGCATATGTTGTCGAACTTTGGAGAATCGTAAGGGTACCGGGTGTAATCAAACCAACTGCCTATGAGCCAACCAGCACGGTTATTTCAAACATCGAACGTGATCGGCCATACTGGCCTGTCTATTGAACATTAGTCAACTAAATTTGACGGTGCTGTGTAATAAACATGATCATTACATGACGTATTATGTATCCGAAAATGAAGTGGAATATGTCAGAATTGGTGTGTTTTGATGAATTTGGTGAACGCATCGGTCATGTTGACGGATGTAATGCTTTCACGGGTCGTGAAATTCCCGAAACAGACAATCTCGTTAAACTGATCAGCCATATGACACGTGACCAAGTTACATTCTCGAATTCCCGTGAACCTAAACAGTGTATTTTTGTAATTCGATGGTTTTATAGTCGTCTTTTTAAATGAATTTTTCAGTGTTAATACTCAAGCGAATTAGTGTAGACGGCCGTCTCTAAGTGGTAAACGGACTGTTCCGTTCTAACCTACTGTCAATTGGCAGTTTTAATATATTATTCGCATTAGACCTCCTATATCTCACGACTGCATGTAATATGTGCAACAAGTAACACTGCCCTACTGAATTTGATTTCATCTGTCTACTTCAGAATCCACATCAACTTTGACTCATTGTGATTTGGCCGTTCACCCGAAAGTTATTGTCAATATCATTGTTAATGTCACGTGTTCGCGTATACCTTTACATGTGCACATGTAATATCACACATCTCATCTTCATGCCCAATAATATATACATGCAGATCTTGCGGGGAATCGTGCAACAAGCGTTATACGAGTAATTTTTTCGCCATTGCATAGCATCCCAGGAAAGTAAATATTTCAGCTTGCATTCCTTTTATCCAGCAGCAACTGACGAACCATTCTGATAATACATTGCGTGCTTCGGAGTTGTCTAATGATAAAATGATTTAGGAATTTAATCGTTATCTCAACTAGGCCACCATATACTGATCGTAACCATGGCGCATCATGACCTCGTTAGAAGGACCAAATTGAGATTGATTCACAACACTCTGGTGCGTGGTTTGCTAGGGATCCAGTATCAATGAATATTGGTGATCGATGAGCCTGACATTATCTCTGAGTAATTTCTTGGCATCTAGCACCGCCCAAATAAAATTATTTTTAATTCATATTTCTAGAAGCTTTACAATTTCCAGGTCAGCATCCATTGGTTAGGAAACCTTTAAATTTCCCTTCAATAAACGAAACATATCTCAGGAAGAATCAAGATTCAAGCGACATACTCAGTGAAAACTGAAGGGTTCACACATTGTTCAAGTCAATTTGGGCGATGACATGAAATTTCGGTAATAATCTGCGACAAGATTGGAGAACGTAACTTTGCCCGTGAAATTCGAATATGAATTTGTGCGACATCGTGGTCACTTTTGGATACGATTGATCTCGTCCATGAAATATATGCTCTGGTCATGGTCTATTTGTTTAACATGGTGAGAATGGCAGCTTTATTTAGTTTAAGATTAGAGAAAAGTTTAAATGAAAAATTTTAAATTGGCCAGTTTTTTTGAATTCCATTTTTTAAACTCTACACTACCGCACTAAACGATTTTACGGTTTCTCGCTCACTGCTCCATTGTCGCGGTAACAATTTGAACGGTTCGTGCTGCGCGTCCAAATGACCTTGACACAATGTTACGATCCTTTGTAAACGACAGGTTTTCTGTTCATGATCTACTATGAGTATTAGCCTCTGCATAATCCCAAAAATTTATTATCTTCAGCCTATAAATCCGTGCTTATTCGTGGATAAAATGCTTGATGAACTAGGAATGTCTGTGAAAGGGATGAGTTTGTTATCATTTATCGAGGCATTCTAGGATAAATCCTAAGACCTTTTAGAAGACGTTGATGAAAAAAGCATGCTCCAGGACAGTTTCATTTTTCGTGTTCACAACTGTTTGATTAATCTAACTGCAGTCTACAGACAGATATAAAAAGAAGCCCGTGAATAAATTCATGGTACTTGATGATGCTTCTTTACACCTAGCCATTACTAGATCCCTAAGGATATCGACAGTGGAAATTTTTGGATACATTGCAATCGACGGCACATGTTTGCATGTGTACGCAGCCCGCGGTGATGGACAAAATCTTCGGCAGTGTGCCCGGTGACCTTCTCC